>JBBPCS010072211.1:0-16457 GCA_037974645.1 Hollardia meadi
CTTTGTGAACGTACAGACGTATAGCGAGGAGAGAGTGGACAGAAACAACCGGCTGCTCAGAGTCGCACTGAACTCAGCCCCACACGCCATCGGTGCTGCACGAGGCGAGAGCAACACCCCCTGATGACGTAGCCACTCCTACACTCGACTGACCAAACCCACAACTTCATCACTTACTTACTCACTCACTCACTTACTTCCTTACTTACTCAGCCACAGAGCAACCCATAGGGCTGCCCTCTACGGTCCAGCCAAAAATGTGTAGAGCTGTATGACATTTATCAATAAGTTAGCTAATTTCTCTTTATGCTAACTTCCTGTTGTACAGTACGGTATGTCCAAAATCTGCCACAAAAGTTCAAATTTTTCAATGTACTGGAGGCATTCTATTCCGTACCGAAAAAAGAAAAGAAAAAAGAAGCAAGCACATCGAAGATCACAGAGCCTCCCATAGGGATATAAGGACTTCCGGTTGACTCACATGCGTACACAGAGCTTTGTGAAAACGAGGTGACATTCTTTCTGTTTTACAGTACAGATTTAGTGCTGAGCAGTGACCAGCATAGTTAATGGTTTCCACCATGTTGTCTTTTCCCGGCTTTGTTGTCCAGTAAGCATTCTGTCAGCATGTGACATTCCACAACCTTAACTCCCACACACACACACACACACACACACACACATTTACCATGTAAACACAACTCACCCTTTTTGTTTAGCCATCATACACACTCCCACAGCTCAGCATACGTACACACACACACACACACACACACGCACACGCACAAACACAAACACACACACACACACACACACACAAATCTAATTACTTCTTCTCACGCAAATGAATGTGGAGGACTCCCAAAGTACCCTTTGTGACCCTGCTCCCTCAACCCAAACGCTCGCTTCCTGTTTCTTCTCCTCCCTCTGCATTTCTCATCCACTTTTTCTTTATGTATGTTAACACATACGTACACGCGCATGCACACACAGTGAAACTGCAGTGCCCATGATCTGTTTGTGACACAAAGTCTTCTTCACACACCTTTGCCATGCTGTGAGACTGGACTAATTTAAAAGCTTAAAGGATGGCATGGGCCCCACAAGTCAGACTTGATAACTTATTTTGAGTGTGTGTTTGAGAGAGAGAGAGAGGGACTGAGAAAGATTGCACAATCCATACAGTATGTATGCGTAAGAGTTTGCATATCTTTGTGAATGTGCCTTTGTGTGTGTGTGTGTGTGTGTGTGTGTGTGTGTGTGGAGAAAGAGAATGTGTGTGATAGAGTTGGAGAGTGAAAGAGCAAGAGAGCATGTAATCACATGTGTGTCCTGTTCTGAGATAAAGCCAGGAATGTCATTTCTCCTTCGTTCCCTCCCTCCCCTTCACTAACAAAGAAATTAAGTTTCAAGCTACTGTAAAAAGCAAGCGACGCTTTTCATAAAGTGACATACAGTACGTCTTCTTCTACTTTACTGTGTTTAGTCCACCCCTGTCCCGACAATCATGTTGGCAAAATAACATACACTTTCTTTTTAAACGCACCATATGATTTTTTTTGACTGTGGTACCTAAATCAAAAACCACCAACCAACCATCATTGCCGATGAAAATCTATCTGACGTGACTCAGGCAGAGATGTTCGAAGACGAGGTAATGTTTTAAGTTTTATTCGCGTTACGTTTTAGTCATGTTCGCCTTCCTCTTTTGACTCTCTCCTGGAAGTTATGCTGAACAGAGGGCTTTACTAGCTGCTGAAGTAGCCGCTAACTGATGCTAACTGGACTGGGCTCAGGGGCCATTGAACACTGAGGCCAGTTTGATCCAGTAGCAAGGTGGTTCATGGAGTTTCCTGATGGGCAGATAACGTCACTTGTTGTAGTTGCAGTTCGACAGTTACCGCTAGCTCGGTTAGCCATGCAGCGGTCCCATTAGCTGACTCAGCCCCTGGTTGCCCGGAGCCAAAATCGGCAAGAAAATCAGCTTGGTACTGTGTTCTCTGTGGTCAAACTGGCCTCTGTTGGGCATTGGTCTGTCGTCAGATGCTGTGTTCACTCCCACTTGGGTCATGTTTGGAAAGTCCTTTTCCTATTGAATAGGCTGTGCTCACTAGGAGCTTCCAGTCGGGCAGAGTTAAGGGCTTTTCAGACGAGGGGCGACACTACGCCCGCGTACCCACAACGATCCGCGGAGTCTCACTGCGCTCCTCATGTGAATAGACGGGCAGACAAGCGCCCCGAGAGTAAACGCCAGGCGTACCCATGGAAACAACCTCTCGTCCATCTTGTTGTGTAGTCAAATTTCATGAAAGTTCAACTCCGGCCGCGGGCGGGCATGTGCGTGTGACGAGCACGACCGCGGCACTTTGACGGGATCGCGCCCGCTTGTCGCTCTGCCTGTGTGATCGCCCGCGCCTCCCTACTTGCCCGCTCGCCTCTCATTGAAAATGAATAACGAGCCGCGTCAATCACCCCCCGTCTGAAAGGCCCTTTAGCTAGTTGAACATCTACCTGCATGACAGGGGGTGTAAAGCACGTTAAGCGCTTATGTTATTGGCTACTTTAAAAAGTCCCTCCCTACCTGACTGCTTTTACAGGAAACACGTAAATATGCAGAAGCAAACAGCACTCTGCCTCCCGTTTCATGTGGACTTTAACAGACATGAGAGTTGTATGACTCTTCTCAAATAAATACACTACCTACTCTCATTGCCTTAACAACATTGGGTAAACCAAATACTGTCTTTCTTTTGCATTTATTTGAATTATAAAAGCAAAATCTAATCATTGCTGCTACAGCTTGGGGACCCCTTTGCCAATAAGCGATGTGCAAAAAGCAAACAAAATACAAGACAACGAAATACACATAATCATCTAAGGCTAACTTAAAAACTTATTGTCAGTGTGTAATTTTTCATTAACTTCAGGGTACTTCTCCAGTTTGGTCCTTCCGACCTCACTCAGCTACAGTTTCTCTCAGCCAGAAATAGAGCTTTTGGAAAATGTTTCCCAGAGTGAATAAATCTGAAAAAAAGGAAATTTCATGTTTGATTCTGGACAAGGAAAACAATGACGTAGGCCTGCCTACTGGTGTTTCAGCTTCAACAATTACAACACGATAAGGATGCATGTTGTGCACACACGTAAACGGCATTTTCAGATTTAGCCAGCTTAGTGCTGACGTCAAACAATGTTGCTTGCGCCGTAGTAAAAGTTTAGTTTAAATTGTTTACTGTGTGTGGCCCTTTTTTCATATTTTATTATATACTTCACCTCTCTGCCTTAAAAAGTCTATCTGCTTCCACTCCAGTACCAGGTGACAGGAACTGAACTCACAGATCTCTGTTATGCCCTTGAAGTACTCCTTGGAAACATTGGCAGCCCTTGACTCTTGCTCCTGGTTTGTCTGAATCCTCTTAAATCCAGGCAGTCTTTTGTAAATAAGCCTAATGGATAGTTTGACAATGCTTTAGGAATGCTATCAACAGTACATATTATTTAGCTCTGATTACATGACTGTGTTACTAAATGCACAGTATGGCTGCTACTGTCCAGTGTCTTTTTGGAGAATAACAAAGGCTCATGTGCAAGTATGCCTGTGTGTGTGTGTGTGTGTGTGTGCGTGTGTATGTGTGTGTGTGCGCGTGTGTGTGTGCACATGCGTGTGGACTTATGGGTACTACTCTTTCTGTTTCTCTCTCTTTCTCACTCAGGTCACTTGGGGAACAAAGCAAACTTTATCAGAACATTGCAATCCTGCATTCCCCAGATTCTTAGCACTTGGCAACCAGCTAACACACAGAGCAAAGAGGGAAGGAGAGAGAGAGAGAGACGGAGGAAGATAGAAGAAAAAAAAGAGGAAGGGAGGAGATATAAAAGCAGGTCTACACACTCCTCTAGTCCTTACTCACAGTGTCTGCTACAGGTTTGAATATAATCTGCAGTAAATCTGCAGCAATGCTTAATAGACTGGTAGTGTTTATGAAAGAGAGACAATTTTGTGGCTAAGTGGAACAGAAATGTGACAGATTGAATTGATTCTAAATTGATTTGCAAGCTAACTAAAAAGAATGAGGAAACTGTCACCTTGAAGAGAATATCGTGAGACACATTCATGGATATTGATACATGAGCTGTGCAGTCTTTGTATAGTTTGCTACTATTCAGACATATATCTCTTTTTTTTTTGTAGTTTGAATTTAGCGTAACACCAGTTTGTGCTGTTCTCTACTGTATGCTGCGAATGTCAAAGTCAATTGCGATTCAAAATTAGGGCAGTCTGTCTTATCAAAAGTACATACAGTACCTGTATGTGCATGACTAAGGGGCACTTTTTAAGTTTGGCTTTTATGCAATTCAGCCAGCAGCTCCAATTTCGATAAAATCTCAACTCTTGACACCACTTGTTGCCAAAAATGAAGGTGGCATTTAGTTTCTTTTTCTAAAAAGCTGGGAACCATATTGCCCTATTATTATTATTATTATTATTATTATTATTGCCCTATTGTTGAAAAATTTAGTATTCATGTAACAGGTAACAGGGTTTAAACTAAAAAGTGAACTGAGGTTTTAGGCTTGCTGCAGTGTATGTTTCTTGCATCCCCACGAATACACGCCCAGTTTGTTAGATGTTGCCATTTTCCAACCATTGGTTGATGGAAGATTTCAGGCCCTGACGGGAGCAAGTTAAGGAATGGTTATACATTTTCGGAAATTCTTACGCTAAGCACAGCGCTTAACCTAGCTTAGCATTAAGACTACAATCAGGAAAATAAGCTAGCCTGACTCTATCCAAACTTCAAAAAAATACTGTAAATCTACCAGCACCTCTGAAGCTCACTAATTACCACGTTATATCTTGTTTGATTAACTTGTGCAGACTATTTCTTTAAAAAACAACAGTCCAGTTGGTTACATTTATTCAAAATGTACTCTAGAATTTGAGAAACACTAGCACTACTAATGTCACTGATGCAAGGCAGAGGTTGTCAAGGTCTGATCAGTGTACAGTAAATATGCCAAGGTGAAAGTGAAATGATATATTGAAGTTTAAAAGTGCTACAGAGGAAACCTTTAAAGTATGGCAATCACTGTGTCTGTGTGTTCTTTCATCCACTCAAGAGGCACTTCCCTTATATCACAAATATACTAACACAATGGGAGAGCCATAGTGTGCCAGATCAAACACCATTCAAAGGTGCAATATATCAAGGACCCAGGCACTTTGGATGATGTCGAGCTGGGTTACACGCCAAAGTGTACCTTTGAAGTCCAGCAGCTTTTGATTTTTCACTTAGTTCTTTTCGCTGATCGATTTCTTGTAGCTTGTGCTCCAAACCAAACTAAACTCACTTCACTTTCTTTGCACTTCTCTCAGAAAATATCTCTGGATACTTAGAACAGCAAATATATATACTTTATATGCTCTAATTCATTGGACGCTCACCTGACACGTAGGACTAAAAAAAACTAAACTAAAACTAAAATGATTAAGGTTACGCCAATATTAATACTGTCCTTTGCATGGTGCATATTCCTATGTACATTTTTGCTTAGCCAAATTACCAACGAGTCTACAGCTTATTTTTGCCCTGTGGGCCCCTAGTGGATTAATCTGGTCCACCATAGTTCTAAGATAATTGATACTGGCATACCAGTGCTTGCTTACAGTTTGAATGAATGCTGTACACCTGTAGCACTGTTGAGACTCATGGTTGAACAGTTAAGAAATGGCACGATCTTGGAAGCAAGGACATTTAAGGGGCAAAAACTATGTCCTATAGCAGGAGCTAAAACACATTTATCTTGTTCAAATGCATATAAGTTCCAGAGTCCTTAAAAAAAACTTTTTGGGTTCCTAAAACAAATTCCATTTGCCAAAATGAAAACACATCCATGGGACTTATAAATTCACAAATGAAAAACTAGAGTGAGGAAGCTCCAGTGGATTAACTGATAAGAGAAATGCGCCACTTATAAAGAATTCCTTCAGAGCCCAACTTCTTCACTGTACGCTAGCAGATGTATAAACTCTTCCATAAACACACACGCAAACTATATAACATCTACACACACCACGACCTCCACCAGGACTTGCTAACACTCCTGACTCGTAACTGTAAGTTTAATTGGTGACTCAGTACCTGGACTTACAGAGTGTCAAGTTGAACCTCCAGTACACTAGTTACTGCTGAGCTTAGTAGATTTTATATTTACTGGTGTCAAATGACATGATTTTTCACAACAATGTTCACCAGGCTGAGATTGATCTATCATTCAGTAATATAAGAATCCAAGCTAAACAAGACTTAATCTGCACCCTTGACTTCATAATTTGATTACAATTTAGTTTCTAATCTTTATTAACAACAGTTGCCAGTAGCTATGACCTTTGCATTAGTGTGTCAGTGTGTGTGTGTGTGTAGCTAGAGTTTTCCAACAAGTTTCCATTCTTTATCTGATAACACAGATCCTGCTCTTTCCTTAACACCCTCCCTTCCTCTTTCGTTCAGCTCACTCTGACGAGCTGACCTCGTATATCAGTCTCTGTCAGCAGTTTAACGGACCAGCGGATATTCCGATCACGGTCCTGAATACTAAAAGAGCTGCTGGCCCGTAAAAACCAGAACTCTGATGATTATTAACACTGTTGACTCCTAAAGGACAAAAACGGCAGCTTAATGTTCCTCGACACCCTTGGGTGCAGAGTACCAGGGGCTTACAGGAAACTATGTTTAGTAATGATACTGGAAAAGTTGATAATAAACCCATGGTCTTTCATAACGAATGCCTGATGGACATACTTTTTTGTGTATTTCCTTTACATACCTATGGTACACATGTTTAGTTCATTGCTGAGTTCATTGTACCGTGATAAACTCTTTTAGGTTTAAAGAAAGTTCAACATTTTTGGAAAGACTTGCTAGCTTGGCTAAAGACTGGCTCTTTTGAAATATTTAAAAGATACAGCCAGTAACTACCCTTAAAACCACAAATGTTATTTTTACATATCTGTTTGTGTTAGAATTAAACAATGCGTTACAATGAGTTAATTTGTGAAATTCAGATGTGTTGGTAGCCTGCCATTTAAACTTTGGAGGGAGCCAAGCTAGCTGTTTCCTCTACTTCCAGTCTTTAAGCTGAGCTAGATAGGTAGGCCTACTTTACACAGACATGAGAGTGGTATAAATCTTTTTTTGAAAGTCGCATAAAGAAAACCCACAATCATTTTTCCAAAGATGTACAACCGTTTAGTATTCTTTTTTCACGCTGAAAGTCTGCGCTGGTGACACAAAGCAAAAAGCCTAATTGCATTACATGATATTCCACTAATGGTAAAGGTTTAACTTAATTGTATTGCTTATGACGCCAAATAATCATGTTTGTGGTCAGAAAATATAAGCGAAAGGTTGCCGATTTTCAACCAGCTTTGTATTCTCACAATGTGGGTAGTACGTGCAAATGAACAGTGTTGAACTCCTCTTCCAGTTTAACTTTTATGTGATTAATGAATGCATTAAAAGAGAATTGTGCTGGCTTTCCTCCCTTTTTTCCACTCCTGTTTTGAGTTTGACTCCAGATCCCTGCCCTATAATGTATCGCGGGATGGGCCAGGAATTCAGGAAGTCACTCCTTTTGTCTCCATGGCAACCCTGAGGTCAGCCCTGTGAGGCCGGAGACCCCTCCTCAAACACAAAGGGCCAAAGGCCTGGATCAACACAAACAACCCAACTTACACACACACACACACACACACACACACACACACACACACTTACATTTACAAATGCAGGCAAGCTCACAAGGACGTAAACTGTATTCCAGTGTAATCTCCACAGAAACAGCACATAACAGTATACAACATGAAACTACTGTTACTGGTGAAGATGTGGCATTGAATTGCAATGACACCTGTTGTACATGCAAGTTAAAGGGTTATGCCAAGTTTGAAGACCGTTATTCAGCTTACTGGTTAACAAAGTGATGCCACAGTCACCCCAGTGGCTCGATAAGATGACTGGTTCTTGTCCTAAAACAGCTTGTCCTAAAAAAGAATTAATGTCCTTTTTAAAGGAATTTAAAAAAAAATTAAATAAACAGTATGTAATTTCAGTTGCTCGGGATCTCTTAATCAAACGATTAAAACAAAAGACATTTGATGACATAGTAAAGTAGTGTGGGATCATGGGAGTTGTTGTCTTCATTGTTAAACAACTACCATTGCCGATGAAAATTTAACATGACTCAGGCAAAAATGTTCTTTGCCAAGATGATTTTTTATCAATGAGTTATGAAGTTATTATGTGTTATTTGTGTTAGGTTAGGTCACATTTGCGGACTTCCTTCCTCACTCTCATACTCTCTCCTGGAAGTTATAGCGACAGGCGACCAAATGGAACGCACCATTTCCTTGAATAAATTACAGATTTCTCTGGGTTTGAACATTGTTGGAAACATTTGGGATAATGTAAGCACACAACTCAACAAATATATATAACAAAGGTCTAGTCATTTTTAGACATTTTAATGTGGAAATTTTACATTTATCTTTACGGGTTCTGCCTTGTCCTGCTGGAATAATAGGCCTAGTTACATATTTCTGACTGTGAAAGCTTTTCCTCAGTCCTCCACACGTTCATTCTGCCTGGGAACCAAACTGTCTATCATCCCAAGGGAGGAAAGAGTCAGATGAATAGGCAGGGCTAAAGGGGTCACTTTCATATGAAACCCACAGCAGATTGCTGATCACCTGCTTAAAATGTCCATTTAGAAGTTGACTATTCTATATACTTAAGATCCTATCCACTGGTTCAAATCTACTTATTAATATATTATCCAATAGGGGACCCTAACCTTTTATGCACCAAGTTTAGATTGGTTTAACCTCCTCCGTATCCTTTTATTCTACTAATCTATTGATTTCTCAAATTTAAAGACGACTTCTATTAATGCATGACTGATTACTTCACATTATTTTTTGGAATAGCCTACTTGAACCTAAAAAATATGCAACTCATGCAATTCAGAACTAAACACCATTTGTTTTGTTATACAATCACAATGAAAGTTCTCATTTCCTTTTAAAATGTAATAACTCAACTATTTGTCTAAAAACACGGCTTGGTGTAATCTGACTACTTCTTTTCCTTAGTGTAGTTGCTGCTAAAATTCTAATCAAAATGGCTTTTTATGTAAAAAAGAATATTAGTCCAGCGTCCTGTTATTTACAGTTAGGTGTTACAGTGTATTTTCAGAAAGTAAAATGTACACATCTGATAGCCCTGTAGGTTTTTTTATTATTCTAAAATTGGCCATAATGCCTACACAATGTGAAATATATTTTCCCAAATGGATTGAGCTTTCAGTTTCTTCTGGAGCAGTTACTATATAGTCTGTAGTACAACACTTGATAAGCATCACAGTTCATTAAAGCACGCAGCCTGAGCTACACTGCTGCGTGTAATGACGCGGATACGTTCAGTTCTGCTTGGACAAACACAATGTAAAAATCTATTAACTTAGATCTTCTTTTTTTTGTTTGTCAACATAATTATATAACAGACATAGGCCAAGTAATGACATTCAAAGATTCTAATGTATCTTCCAACAAATTCGGACTATAGATAATTCACTAAGCAGCACGATTTCATTAAAAATCCTTCCCTGGTTTTCAAATCTCTTGAAAGGACCTGGTTACTCTGTGAAGTTGTGAGGGGGAAAAAAAAGGTTTTTTTGTGGACATGAGAGGTTCTTTTGATGCCGAATTAAGGAGTGACATGTTTTTATATATGATATATCTCGATGACCTTTTACAATGTACGCAAGTGTGCACAAAGCTATAGTAACTCAAACTTCATCACTTTCTTATCGGAGTTTGGCATCATTGTGAGTCCGTGCGAGAGACGACAGAAGCAGTCCGGTGGTAAGGTAACTCACCATGAGCTCTTCCCTGTGGACCGCGGGTCAGCTTCGCTGCTCTTGTTATTTCAGGATGACTTTAAAGAGCAGCGACCATTTCTTGCGAACTGTGACAAACAGTGACTTAAACGTTAAGAGGTTGGGTGTTAGCCAGAAAATAACTTCAGTCTTCTGTGGATGCCGGTCACTTGTCCTCAGCGAGTCTAGCGGAGCAGGGATGAACTTGGTGAAGACAAATACTTTACAGGAAAACGGAAGATGTAATTCCTTTTAATTTTCCTTTTAGTCTCTTAAGGCTTCTCCCCTCCGTCCCTTTTGACACTGTCCACTTTTAACTCTGGAGGTTTTTGTAGCAAGAAAACTAGACGGAGTCCGGCCCTCTTTTCAGTGACCGGTGTGGAGTTAGCTAACAATCGTTGCCCACAACAAGAAGCGGTTTCCGGTCAGTCCTTTCGTAATAAAAAGCAACATTCGTATAATTACATACAAAAAATATATAAAGTATGCCTAAGCCTAATTCAACACGATCATAAAAGCCCAATATTTGCATAACCTTTGCTAAATATCACATTGTGTCATTTTAACGATAAAAGTAATGCTTTTGTTATGAAAGGAATGGCATTATTTCCGCTGTCATGTTGTATGCTTGCTTTTAACTTGGCGAAGCTTCCGCACTGGTCAATAGCCAAGAAGCTCTCTCTCTCTCTCTCTCTCTCTCTCTCTCTCTCTCTCTCTCTCTCTCTCTCTCTCTCTCTCTCACACACCCACACACACACAGACACACACACATTATGCAGTATACCCCTACACAGTGCATCTGCCATCCTACATTATTAATTGGTTGTTTTTTTGTTTTTTGTCACAAACCAGTACAATAAAAACCCATTGTCTTTCCCACAGGGCCCAAACAGAACTAAACTAAAACATACAATGAGGAAAGGATAGCAAGATCTTATCTCACCTTGCAAGGGCTGCATCCATGTCCACACTGCTTCCAGCTGAGAGGTCAACTGTATGCTGATGTCCTTTTCATTCCGCACGGATCAGCAGAGAATGTTTCAATAGCACGTCTCCTTTTATGTGCAGACATTCTCCAGCCTGCAATTTTGGTTATGTAAAAGGGGCGCACGTTTATCTATGCTCACGAGAAGCCTCAATTAACCACATTTAACCCCTACATAACCCTAATAAACACTCTTAAAACAAACTTTAACATCACGAACCAGAAGAATTCTCAGTGCAATCCCCTAATTCTGATCTACTGTCCCTCAACAGCTTTAAATTAGAAGACTTGATAAATGATGTGGGATTAATTAAATTTGTATTGAGGTATTCTTCAGGTGCCAGGGTCTCGACTTCACTCTTGCCAGGGTTTATTTTGAGTTTCTGTATGCTATACTTAATATTATATATTACATATATTACATTACATTTCATTTAGCTGACGCTTTTATCCAAAGCGACTTCCAATAAGTGCATTACATATTACTACATGAAACATTGGAGAGAAGTCAGACATCTCTACAGCCGATATCTCCAAAACTCAGCAACTCACACCAAAACTATCTGAAAGGATAAATAGCACTACAGGTAAGAGGAAAAATATGTATTTTAAAATATGTTTTTGATTTTGGGGTTAGTGAGTTGGTGTTGGAAGAAGTGCTCACATCCTTTACACAAGCAAGTGTCCTGCAATGAAATGTTACATAGTATGCAAGTATTATCAGCAACTTAAAGTGTGGTTGGTACTTAAAGTATCAAAAGTAGAAGCACTCAATGCAGAAAATAAGCTAATGTAGGAGATACCATGACGTATAATATACTCTAGCCACAAAAATTTTGCATTTAATGTAAGTGAACACAGGCCAAGTTGGCCCATGTGACACCATAGCCCACTTTGAGCCTTTCAGGTTGGAGAGCCTTTGTCCAAGCACTGTGTGCTGTCGGGGTAACCCTGGGCAAACCCAAATCCTAACCCTGAAATGGCCCCTCGAAAAAGTGTGTGGAATGGACCCAAAATGTCCTTACTTCACAAACATTTTGCCATTTCGAAGGATGAAAAGCCAAGGTGCTTCTCTCACAGATACTGTATATAATGGACAAGAACACACACACACGCACGCACGCACGCACACACACACACACACACACTCTCATGCTTTCAACCTGTAGCAGCAATACATGTTTTTGCTTTTTCCACTACCTTCATTATAGCTTTGTTTAGTGTACAAACTTAGAGGAAAGGGGTACTGGTAGCCTGTCAGGATCTGAGTGCAGATAAAATACCTCTAGAATGAATTATAAGTGTTTATACTCAAAGCACAATAAGGATATGGGAATAAGGTAAGAGAGTTGACACTCAAAGCTGTGGTGGGAGGTTTGACCTATAGGATATCACGCTGACAGTTGGACCACAACATCAGATTAAAACAGTTATCCAATTCAACAACTACTCCTACATGCAGTGCTCACGACCGAATAATGGACACGCAGCCTAAACATGTTCCCACTATACTTCCTTTTTTTTTTTTCTCCTCCAGGCATTCCTGTCATCCCCGTTCTTAAACACATGTAGCTGTGTGACTCTGTGGATGGCCTTGTTGTTCAGTTGGCCTGTCGGTCCACTACTTTGGTCAAGACTGAAATGTCTTATTTATTGCCATGAAGTTTTTTACAGACAATCTCGTAAACTAATAAATAAATTGAAATTAAATTTGGTACACACATTTAGGTTGCCCTGAGGAGAAATTGTAATAACTTTGGTGAACCCCTGACCTTTCCTCTAGTGCCATCCTCATGTCATAATATTTATTAGTGCAGTGCTTTGTGAGCATAGGATGCTAACATCAGCATTTAACTGTCGACGAATGACTGGGATCTTGCTTACATTTTCATAACCCCCACATATTTGATTGCTTTTTGGGGAAAACCGACGACCAGGGGCAAACCCGGCGATGGGTTGTACTTCATTGATAATGTTTGTGGTTTTTGTTTATTGAGCTCACAGCCAGAATATGTACCAATATCAAGAATATTGAAAAGAATAGGAAGGCATGTATCTGGACTAGGAAAATAATACATCATCAGCATACAATGCTATTTTGTGTTAACCGCTATCTACAGCATACTATCATCTTCTCTAAATGCTTGTGCCAAAGGTTCAATGTAAAGTGCAAAAAGTGAAGAAAAAACATCTTGATTGCCTCCTGGTGGTGGGCTGCAGTATGGGTCATAAATCCTGCCCCAGATAGGACATGGGCCAAACTAAAAACTCAAAGTACACGTCAAATGATTTTTTGCCAGAGATGGTTTTGTCATTGTAGGTAGTTCTTATCATGCTGATGTATGTTGAAGTGTTCTTTGTTCTGATATAATTGGTTTTAATTAGTTATTTGATGCTATAAAAAGGGGGTGAAACGTCATGATTGACAGTTCAGCCCTGCTTGCGATTGAGCAGGTGGGTGTATGGGCGGGAACTCGATACCCAATATAAGATGGCTGCACTCGTATCCGGGATATTTTGGCTTCATTTTTGTACAGTGGGAGGAAGTGGAGATGTGTTGTCTATCTTTAAATATGTCAATGTATTAGACACAAAATATACTTGATTAGGTTTTGGTAAAAATCACAGTTTCGGTTAAGATAAGTATGTTAATCTTGCAATTACATTGTAAATTAATTTACATACAAGTATGTAAGGATTAGGAGACAACGGATGCGGTTGGTGGATCAAGCATAGGACTTTGACGCAGGAGATTTGGGTTTGATTCTGTGTGTTCTTTTAACTCAAACCATGATTTCTTTCTCTTTACCGCCATTCTTAATTATCCTGTGTTTGTCACAGGAAACAGAAATATGAATCTAATATGTGTGTAACCAATCTTTTGCATACAAATTAGGTAGAGTTAACATGTTGGGGCCCTGGAACACGGGTACAGTCGCCACTCAGTAGCAAGAAATCCATTTATCTTGATTCTTGCTGTCAGAGTTAAAAAGTACGCTGTTAAAGGTACATTGTAAAGAAACAAAATAAATCTCAATAGTGATCATGAGGTGCAAACAAAACTGTTTTTATATACACAGTACAGTATATTACAGAAGAGAGGTATTGTGTTTGAATGTGTAAGCAAATGTGTGTTTCATATACATGAGAATGCAAACACAGCAGAGGAGACACAAAGGAAGGGGAGGAGAGGAACTGTAGGTCAAATTTCAATGACAAAACACAATTTCTATTGAGAAGGAAAAAGTCAGATTCAGATTAATGCCATTATTTTTGGGTTAAAACTGAAAAATGGATCTTTGTTTTCAAAGTTTGATAGTAGCCCTTTAGCCATAATGTTTGATGATTTAAGGGATGAAGAAAAAGATGTGAACATTACAGCGGGGAAAGCATATTTAAAGCTATGCAAAGACAACAATAACAAATTTTAAACAGTTTTTGAAAGTTCAGTGGGTGCTTAACAAGGATATTGATTAAAAGTCAAAGCGTTAAATGTACCATAGGAAAATGGTAGGAGTTTCAGGTTCACCTGTTATTTATTAACATTTCCTCTTGTTTCTGTGTTGTGATAATTAAAACACTAGGCCTAATTTTTACATTTGCAGGTACATTTCCCAACATGCTGTCTCACCGTGTCTGAGTGAAGATTCACGGCTTCACGGTTTGCACTGTGGCTGTGAGCATCCTGTGCAGACACTGACAGAAGACTGCATCTGCTGCTGATGTGCTGAATCACTTATGAGATTATCTCAACGCATTCTGTTTGCCATAATATAAAAATACGAAAAGTATTAAATGTCTATTTCCTCAGCGAGGAACCATTAGTATCAAGCTGTGTCCTTTCTGCTTTGACATGCTGCTGCTCAGTTTATTTAAGATCATAATTAATATATTACACCCACAATATGAGCACTGCAAGTATTAGTCATGCAGAGGAAAATATGTCTTTAGATGATGATGAAGATAGTCCAAACTTGCTGCTACAAGAGTTTCATACCATCTCCTGAGATGCTGCAAGCATGCTATGGGATCTTGCTGACAGAAAAAATATAAATAGCAATTGATTCTTATTTATAATACTGCACAGCAAAGATGAATCTGATCACATACTGCACTGGGACAGAGGTCACACGTGTCCAATGACAATGCAGATGTGTCATATGACCAAGTTGTGTTCCAAATAATCTCAGTCAGGCCTAAGACCAGTCAGAAATGTCCATGTGTAGGCAGGCTGAAGCTGTGAAGGACTGGCATGGCTCCCGAGTTTGAGAGACAGAGAGAAGTCTCAGCACTTGTGTGTGGCACGTTGCAGTGTTGATTTGTACTGAAACAGCCCCACCCAGTGGATCCAAAGGGGCAACATACAGTCAGAGCTCACACATCAATAAACATACACACAGACTTTGTGGGTAAATGAAGCAACATTGATCATGAAAAATTGATTGACAATCATTATCATCATCGGCGGCATTTCACAAATACTGGCTCATGTTCCAGCGTTGTCGAGATGGCAACACTACCACAGAAACATCACAAGGATTCTCTGTGACAAACCAGAGGTTCCAATCCTTGTTCTCTATAAAATAATAAGTATTTCATGATACAAGATAGAGATCATCCATTGCTCAAACCCTTAAATTAAAGAAGGCATAATTCTGTCATTTAAAAAATCATGCAAAAATATATTTCATTCAATCAATGTCCTATCTGAATGCTGGAGATAATTTCATGATGGAGGGTAATGGGGATAACCAGTAGAGCCTTTCTCTATGTTTCCTCACTTCCGATCACATAATCAATAACATAGATTGTGTGTTCTGCACCTCTCCTGGGGTATGAAGACTGTATCAATACTATAAATGGTTCTCCATTAGAATTAATTTCATAAACATTCATTAGAAATAATATTAATTAGTGCTACATTTTCATTAACAGTGCAAAATTTGAGCCTGAAAACTATGAGCTTGGATCATCGATGCTCTGGGTGAAGTATTCCCCCGTGTACAGGCCGTAGTGCAGGGTATCTTTCTGGGCTGCAGCCCAGGACATCTGCTGGGTGGAGAAGCGAGCGGCCCAGTGGCCCTGAGGGTCCACTATCACCACCCCACCCAGCCCATCCACTCTGGACTTCATGTAGGCCAGGCTTAAATCACTGGCTGCTTCTAAAGACTGACCTGAGAACAGCGGAGAGAAGAAATGTTGTCCAACAGTAACTGAACTATTCCACCATGCGTGCGTGTGTGTGTGTGTGTTACCTTGCTCCATATGGAACAGGATGAGTCTAGCTAGAGCAACCTTCATGATTGCTTCTCCATGGCCTGTAGTTGACACTGCTCCCATCTTGTTGTCAGCATAACCTCCACAACCTGACACACACACACACACACACACACAAAATATAATATGGCCCTATCACCCTTACAAGCTACACTGAACAAAAATATAAACGCAACACTTGCTGTTTTTGCTCCAATTTTTCATGAGTTGAAATCAAAGATATAAGACTTTTTCTATGTACACAAAAGGCCTATTTCTC
>JBBPCS010072212.1:0-16454 GCA_037974645.1 Hollardia meadi
TGTGTGTGTGTGTGTGTGTGTGTGTGTGTGTGTGTGTGTGTGTGTGTGTGTGTGTGTGTGTGTGTGTGTGAAACAGGCAAAACCAAGTCACTGCTTGTGTTCAAAATAGCGGCTAAGGATGCATGATGCTGGACAAAGAAATAAACCATATGGCCAACCAGTAATGGACTTATATCCAAAATGGGGCCTGGGGCCAGCTGTTGTTTTGTTAGTGAACTCAGACCATGTGTTGGTTGAGGTCACGTGTGTGTGAGTTTAGCCATGACAAGACAAAAGTATGTGTCAGATCTTGGTTCCAGGTTAGAAAAGGGGATGAGTTGCATAGTCGAAGGATAACCCCTGTAATGCTGCTTTGAAGTTAAGTTTTTTACTGTACATGTGAACAGGGCACATGTAGTTTTTAATTTTTATTGTACACATGTACATTTTATAACTGTACAACGGCATAGGCGTCTGAGCAATAGAGTAAGCAGAGCAGCTGCACCCCCATTATTAGAGAAGGGAGAAAACATGTGGTTTTGCACCCAAGTGTGGCAGTGTGTTGACGCGTCGGGGCAACAACCTCTAAAGAGCAAAGTTCCTGTTGCCAGGTTGGTAGATTTTCAGGGCCGCACAAAGACATGTCCCGGCGTGCCCCCTCTTGATGATATCCTTGCAGCCATTCTGTTACCACAGTTGTCTGGATGGTCAGCGGACAGGAAACTGCTTCCTCCCCTGCAGCGTGACAGAGAGACACTGGCATATTTTGACAAAATATTCCAGTTGGGCGCACAGCTGGTTGTGGCAGCGAGCGATATTGGTCGCTTGCGTCGCTGGCTTCGCCACAGCCATACGTGTGGCTAGGTTTAACTGCCATTCCCAAATCAGCCTGGGATGATCTCCTGGGAGCTCTTTGGATCAATTTCCTCAGTGGCCTCACACCTGAAGAGGCTAGAGAGGAGTCTTCGCAGCTCAGCCGTCCGCTCACCTCCAGAAACTAAAGGATGAGATGAAACAATGCGATGGTAAGAAGGAGAGAACGCCACAACCATAGAGTTATGGTAATGGCGGTTTTGGCTTCCCCCTAGACGGCGGCAGCTGCAACTTCCCACCTACCACTCTTTCGTGAAGCTACAGTGGCGTTGCCTGTTTCTGCCTCCTCCTCTCATGTTGATGTGCCTATTCTTGATTTTCAGAATGTTCAAAATGTTTTGATGAAAACAAAATACATTTCTGAAAGAGCTGGTTTCCCCTCCACACTGCTTCCGCATACACCTGTCACCTGGCCCTTGTCAGGCCCTGGTCAGACATAATAACTATGACTCCTTGAAAATAAAAAAATCACTTTGAGCAACAAAAAACATTTTTTTGAACTTAAATGTGCCGACCTGTTAGTCTATGGTCCTCTTCAACATAGGGCGAGTAAAATGGATGACTCTTCAAAAACCAATTTTGTCTATGGTTGCTTAAAAACAAGGGGTGGCTCAACTTCTCCACAGGCTCGAATCATGCCGCTCTCTCACAGGCGAAAAAGTCATGAAATATACATTAACTCAAATGAAGTCAAATTAAGATATGTTCAAATTAAGTCTTGCTGGTCTTAATCTGGTGTGTCATCGCTTCCTTTTTTCTGCAGTAGCTGAAAGGTTTCAGCTGCTTTGAAGTAGTGGTAAATCATGAACCAAAAATGTAAACACAACCATGGAACAGTAAAGCGTATAGCAGCACAGATCAGTGATTTTTTAGCCAGTAGTAGCCACTTTTACGTGATCAGTTAAAGACCTCAGTATGCAAGAAAGCTGTAGTTGTCAGTCAGTTGCTGTATGTATATTTGGGTTGTGGTTGCTACAGGCTCACTTCAAATGGTTTTATTTTATTTAAGAAAGGTGAGAAGAATATACTATATGTGGGATTATTGAATATCTTATTTTAGAGAGGGCTGGGAAAGGCATGTTAGTGGGGGAGTTTTATTTAAGGTACACTGTTTCCTTATGGAGAGAAGTACCTACAATTAGTTCTTATTTATCTAACTGATCAGATGGCTTCTGAGCAATTTTGTTTATTACCATTAGGACTCCAATTGAAAAAGTAATATCTCCAGTAGCGCTTGATATGTGAAATTAACATTAGATTGTTAACAATCGTATATAGGCTATTTTTAGGATTTAATATTAAGGATTAGGACTAAATTATAGGACTGTCTGAAATGAAAAAACAAACTTGAGCAGAAAGAAAATTCTGCTAAATCAGAGAAAACCACAATAATATAAGGTGAATGTCAGGGCTTGTGCCGGAAACACTGGAGAACAGGGGGGTTAGGACCCAGGCGCAGAGACAGCAGACCAGCAGGATAAATTAACTAATTTATTAAATCAAAGTGACTCACCAGTGGGGTGAGGATATCAAAACACAATCGGTACTAAACACAAGAGAAAACTGGACATACTAAACACTAGAGATACAAAACACTAGAAAACACTGGAGTAGGGCACACATAACATACAACGAACAAGCCCTGAGGAAAGGGGAGACAGAGACTAAATACAGGCAGGACAATGAGGAACAGGTGAAAAAATCAGGGCAGGGCAGACAATCACAAGAGAGGGAAAACCAACAAGACACTGGTGATGACAGGCAGGGCAAGACACAAGAGGAACGGACAACAAAACACAACAAGAAACAAACCAGAACCAACACAAGAAACACATAGGAAACAATACAAACCCCAAACTCAACAACCCAACAGCAAAAAAACAACACAACAACATTGAAACCCTGACAGTGAATTTAGTACCACAATAACAAGTGCAGACAGTGAAGATGATGGAAAGTGATTGAAGACAAAATCAATGACAGCTTTATGTAAGTTGTTTGGTACCCTTACAGTGGTGTAACATCTTATCAAATGTTCAAATTTGAACATGTTCAAATGTTCAAATTCTGTTCAGATAATGCTATTCATCATCAGTACTAAGCATGTCTCAGAGGGTGTGTATGCCTACCCACCACAGTGATTGTTTTAAATGCACAACGAGAGGCAGTTTTTATTTTAAAGGCAGGGTCTGTTTGCTGGTGTTACTTTGTTCCCCAAGTCATTGCTCTGACATAGTCTACAAGTCACAGGAACATTTTTCTTCTCATATCTGACAATCAAGTGACTTTGACTTCCACCTTCAACTACAAATTTGACTTGCAAATTGTTTATTTGTTTGTTTCATTTGCATGCATTAATCCTCAGATTTGACATGTGTGTGGATTGCATTTCTGAGTCTTTGGGATTCTTTTTTTTCCCCAGGATTTTGCGGCTTATATAGGCAAGAAGAAGAGAAATCACAGTTCCTTTCCCCCAGATTGTGAGTTCACAAGTTTTCGTATTGAAAATTGTGTCAGTATGTATCGTCAAACTAAATGACAGACGTGTAGTGCGTTGATCATAATCGCAATCTACAGGAACATACACTGTAGGTGTTCAGCAATGCAAGCACATCTAACTGGATTGTCTGGTTTCTCTGGATGTCTCTTTTATGTATTCAGCTGGGCTCTCTGGATGTCCTTTTTTAGTATTCAGATTTTTAGTATTCAGTTGTATGTGCTTACACTGCTGAACATACAAAAGCACAGTCCTTGGCCGCATTTGCTCTGTTTTGCTTTCTTTCTGTATATTGAGTCTTCCTCTCCTGTTTGCCCAACTCCATTTACATTAACTGATGAGGATTATTACTGTAACAGGTTAGGGTTGGGTATGGCAAGAACTCAAACAGAGAGATGAACTTACAAGTTACTTCAATCATTCACATCAGGTCACATCATTGACAATAAAACAACTTAATGCTTACACTGGGGGAAGATTACTAACCGTGCACTCAATTTCACTTATGGTTCCAAAAAATGCCTTTTTTTTTACAACAGGAACTTTAAGCTTCTAGACACATTGTAGAATTAGTGTAAAGAACAGCAACACTAAAAACTGTGTACCAGATAACATCTGGCGATCTACAACACTATTTACTTAAGCGTATGCCTCTAAACATATTTTCTCAGATCATGATGGGAAACTCCACCCAACTATCCTCAATGAACGCTATGAAGGCGTGGATCCAAATGAAAAGCTTATAGTCCTGCTGTGGTTTTTGGCCTCTTGGATTTCAAAGCTTGCTCTACCTACTTCAATATTGACAGCTGTGTTCTGACAGATGACAGATCCCTCTACAGCTAAGCACAGTGAGTCATTCTCTTCCATGAAGACATAGACTGGTATTTACAAATCATGCTGCAGGCTCCACATCTAGCTTTTCAGAAGTGGATTTGGGTTCAGTGTGGAATCCCCAATGAATGCAGCAAAGAAACCAGGTCTGAAAAACCTGTTCAACTTGAGCTATAGAAGAGATGCAGACATTACAGTGAGGAATGCGCTCACTATCACACACAGATTGAAAGAGAACTTTGTTTTGCCTAAGCAGACAAAATGGTGCGTTGGACTGTCAGCAACAACAATCCAGCCACCAGAAAGGGCTGTGAGAGATACTATCTTGAACTGTCCAAACATATTAAGATCCACACCTTTGGTACAGCTTATGCAGGGCACTGGTTGAGTTTTGAAGAATATTATTCCACTATTGCTAGCTGTATATTTTACCTCTCATTTGAGAACTCAATCCACAAAGATGACATCACAGAGAAGGTTACGGGCCCCTTGTGGCAGGGAGAATCCCTGTAATTTTGGGTCCCCCAAGAGAAAATTATGAGCTGATTTCTCTGATGCAAAGTCACTGACAGATTCTGCTCTTCTTGGACATGGATGATGAGGCATACATGTGTCACTTTGAGTGGAGGAAGTTCTACATAGCCACTCTTCAGGCATCTCTTGTCAATCAACAATGAATTCATTCAGACCATCTGCCTCGGCTGACATGAGACATATCTCAAAAGACAGGGATTTCCATGTAATCTATGACCTTTATAAGTCGTACTTCTAATGAAAAACTCAATGAGAACATGTTTTTGTAGTGGCTCACATGTGCCACAGGTTCGCAGCACGTTAATACACTAATAGATTTTCTACAACATACAGATGCAACACTTTATCCACCTTATTCCTAGCCCCCATGATACCTTGTGTTTATTATGGACAGGACTTCTGGCGTGTCCTGTCATTTTCCATGGTAACAGTATGCAAATCCTTTTTCTTTGACAGTAAAACAAGTTAGAAAACATGTGGGAACACCCCCTGTTACACCTTAAATGAGATCCTGTGATCATACCTCTGCCTTTTGCTATTGAAGGATGGGAGGACGACCTGAAGAAGTGGCCTCAGATAACGCATATTAGCATATTTGGCTACTCCATTGCTACAGACAGTGAAGCAATGAAAAGCTCTGAGGCGTATCAGTAACACAGTAATAAGGTCGGTCACGTTTTTAAAGGAGGTGGGACACAAATTTCTCTACCTTAAAGCAGACATAGAGCCTAGTCAGAGACTTAAAGTCCAACATCAATGGGCCTGGGTTTTAGTTTCATAGTGAAATACAATATGGTGAAATACAAATGGCTCAATGCACAAATATGTTACTAAATTGAAGGTGAATTACTTTAGAAAGGACTGCTGCCACCATGGTTAGCCACTGGGACAAGTTTACCTTACAACTACTTCTGCTATCACACAGGAAGTTAAGTAAAAAACTTTTCAAGAAAAATACCAAAAATTCACTGGTTCCCACTTTGCAAATGTCAATATTTGTAACTTTTTCAATCTCCTTTGTTGCTATTTCCTGTCATTTTATAGACTAGAAGTGAAAAGGTCTGCATCTGTGAGTGCAACTTTATAGTCCAATGACTTTTAAGTATACTTTTAAGAAGTTTCTCAGCCCTCTGTGTCCAACTCAAATGGTTTTATCTTGCCAAAGATAATAAAAGTCTAACTCGCACATGCTAACCTGTCTTTCTGTTACTCCAGCATAACCAGATGAAATGGAGACAAAGATTCTTCTGACAGTTTGCGTCCATTGTTTACTTGTGTCGTAGCATGTTCATTCATGCTTTATTTTTTTATCCACACACCTCAAGATTAGCTTTGGAGCTGAAGAAGATGGATAGTGGTGCAAAAACATTTAGGTTAAAACTTGAATATTGTTTAACTGGCTGAGGTCTCTGTGACTGTGTTGTTACTCAATGTCACATGTAATAAATTTGTATACATGTCTGATACTGGCTGATAATGCCAATATCTTTAATGAATTGTATAAAGGCAAGTTGACTGATTATTTGACATGTTTTTTTTCTGTTTTTCTGTAGATTTAATCGTTTTGTTTTGTTTATAACTTCATAAAATTACATTTAGGTTATTTAATGCTTCTATATGGATTTTGGTAATTTTACAGCCAATTTTAATTTAGTAAAATTATGCAGTTACTTCATGTTTTTCTATTGCCTGCCTTTGTTTCATTTCCTGGTTAAAGTTGTAAATTGACAGCGGTTTCAAATGTTTCAACATGGATTTCAAAATGCATCAAAACCAAATACACAATCTTTATGAAAATAAATTGTTTCAAAGCCAGATCTCAATTTTCAAATGCTGAGAGTGTATTGGTTGAGCTAAAGAAGAGGTGGGAGGGAAGTTTTTTTTGGCTGAGTTTAACTTGTCAGACCTGTGCAGTCTCAGCCTGGATCTTGCAGAACACACACCTCCCAATCAGCAACGACATTTTCAGCCCAAAGGCACAAGTAAGTATTCTCACCAAACTTCCCTTATGCTTTACACTTTACTGTTTGAAAATGATCATTGCAACTGCTTGTTAGTGGAAGGACATTCTGTGGTGCAGAAATTATCCTCATTTGGATCAAAACAAACTTCAAGCCCTTTCATGATGTGGTTATAAATGTTTTTTGGAGATTCTGGAATAACTTAATCCTGCTGTTTTTGATTGAGATGGTAGTTTTTAAACTCTGTGTTATAACTTCCATGAGAATTTAAAATTGACTTAGTGCTAATAATTTGCTGAGGGAATGTGTTTCCAATGATAATGATACAGGATTTTTCTTTCCTTACAGGTTTATTATGGCTTCCGTTCCCACTTTTAGTGTTTTACGAACCACCATGATAATGATTCTCATCCTTGGTGCACTCACAGTTTTGTTTTTAATGTATTATAAGTCATTTCCAGCTCCGAAATGTCATCCTCCTCCAGCTCACTGGGCACGGTTGGCAAACCAGGAAAATTTACACAGCACGTCAGTGGATAGCCCTGCAGTAAAACAACAGTCAAACAAGTCTGTAGTGCTTGTGTGGTTCTGGCCTGAAAACAAAAGATTCGATTTACAAGACTGTAAGAAGCTTTTCAATATTGACAACTGCCACCTCACAGATGATAGATCTTTATTCTCCAAAGCTCAAGGAGTTTTGGTATTTCACAAGGCAATCAATGATGACCTCTCCAACCTTCCCACCTCACGAACCAAATTTCAGAGGTGGATCTGGTTTAACATGGACTCACCTAATAACACACGCAGGATAGCGGGCATTCAAACCCTTTTCAATTTAACGATGACCTACAGGAGGGACTCCGATATCCATGTTCGTTGGAGACTGTCTGACAGAAAGGACACAGATAGAGCTTTTGTGCTACCCAAGAAGGAACGATTGCTTTGCTGGATTGTGGATAGCAAGGACCTGAAGAAAAAATCAGGGGAGAGATACGCCTACTTCATTGAGCTTGTAAAACACATCAAGGTGGACCTCTTTGACAGATCCTCTAATGACTTGAAGGGTGAAGCATATTTCTTAACTATCAGCAGCTGCAAATTTCACCTTTCCTTTGAGAACTCAATTCACAGAGATTACATTACAGAAACGTTCAGTGGGCCTCTTGCAGCTGGCACTGTGCCAGTAGTTTTGGGCCCACCGAGAAGGAACTATGAGAATTTTGCCCCAGGTACTTCTTTCATTCATGTAAATGACTTTCCTGATGCTGCCGCACTGGCTGAGTTCCTCCTGATGCTAGATACGGATAATGAAGCTTATATGAGACACTTCGAGTGGTGGAAATTTTATACTGTCAGACGTCATTTTACTGAGGAGAAGTATGAGTTTGCACACGCTATCTGCCAAGCCTGTCTTTATGTGGGCAGGAACAAGGACTACAGAGCTGTACCTGATCTGTACAAGTGGTTCTTAGGATGATGCTTTTAATGACATAATGTTCCTCTGTAGTTATCAACAAGACAAATTAGAATTTTGCTACACAGAAAAATACTCTTGTATTGTCTCTAAAAGAAAATGCTAATTGTCGAAATTGGCATTCTTCTGTAAATACTGTTTATCTCCAGAACTTTCATGACCAAAGAAAACAGCCTTGTTTTTAGTTTTGGGACGATGCATTTTTAAATAATCCTAAATGAGAAAGTCTGAGAATTTTTTCAACCCACAAAGCAACATTTCATGGGTGTAAACAATCCTGTAGTTTACCGAAAAAGATAAAAAAATAAAAAATAAACATTACATTTGTGGATAAATGGTTTTCCACTGGACAGTGGCAATTGGTTTGTAAGTAAGTGATGATCTTTAGAAATGTTACTTTGGCTAAACAACAACAGAGACAAATATTAAATCTATATCACAATGCTGTATGAACACTTCTTCTTGCAAGCATTACAAGTATATTGACTAAACCGACCTCAGTTCAAACGACTTATGTGACTGTTTTGTGTGAGTGTTTAAAATGATGTAAAAGATGATGTTTTGATTGAAACACTGAGCTGTATGGACAGTGAACTGTAGTAAAAACCAAAAACATTTTCATGCTTACCTCTGGTGGGTTTTTCAACATGCACATTGTTTTGGTTTTATTTATTTAGTGTGTTTGGTGGATTATCCAGCGTGATAGGGGCACTGTTTTTTGGGAAGAGATGTTGCTGTTAAACTTTTTATGCTATTTTTCAATGCTGTGAGAAATGTAATTCAATTTATAACTAAATTGATTTACTGTATTAGGAATAAGGCAGAAACATATCTCAATACATATGCAAATGAAACACAATCTGGTTAGATTGAGGTAACTGAGAAAATAGGTTTAATTGTTTGTTTGTTTGTGTTTTGTTTTGTATTTATGGTGAACAAATCCTTTAATACCACTTCATTTGTCAACAGCTAATTTGCAAAATGAATTCCCTCCATTAAACATCAGGATGTCACCATTAATGTGTAAATGATTGCTGGCATGATGATAAATACTTATAAATAATAAAGACACTATAAATAAAATAAAATGAAAGATATCAAACCTATGAGATGAAACATGCTCACAGGTGATCGTGTGTATTTTTATTAAATATTTTTTAATACATTTGTTATTCATTTTATTCATTAAACTCATTTAATCAACAACACTGACATTTTATACCTCATACTAATTTCTAGCTGGCTTGTCTGAGCTGATTGATTTTGCATAGCTTGTAGCTTCCTGGATTATTTGACTTTTTTGTCACACAGGCTTTTAATTGTGGTAACTCAGAACCATACTGCTACTGACTTTTCACATATAACATAGGTCATTTCAAAGATTTAAAGGAATGTTTTTTAATGTGTTGTCAAATTTAAGTTTGAGCTACAGCCATAAAGTACAAAACTAAATAGTCTACAGAAATTGACACTCTGGGTCACCTGCTTCCTCTTTTGCCTGGTGACAACACAGCTGTGAATGGGACTAATGACTCAAAGCGCTACTTGACTGTTTATGATGTGGTATGGCGTAAAAATTATAGCTGATCATCCTGATCTAATTTGGTAGTCTGTATCATTCATTTAATAACGACAAAACTTTCTTCAGGTGCGACTGGGAAAGAAGGGGGAAAGCGAATGAAAACCAGAGATGATGTCAGTGTGATTTCATAGGTAAGTGTTAGGAGGGAACAAGAACCTGAAACAGGAAAATGACCATGAATGGAAACATGCATTGACCAGTACAGCTGTGCATATTGGTAAGTTGCTCCTGTGTTTGTACAACAATTCCAAAAAAGTTTGGATATTATGTAAAATGTCAATAACAATCGCCACTGTCGTACTTTGCGCTCCATAATGCGCCACACATTTTCAATGGGGGACAGGTCTGGACTGCAGGCAGGCCGGTCTAGTAGCAAAGCCAAAGCCAAGCTGTTGTAAGTCGGCGGCATTTCTGGATGTTGTCGATATATGGCTTGCGCTTCACATTGTAGAGTCTTGCATTTGTAGATGCAGCGACGAACTGTGTTTACTGACAATGATTTTCCAAAGTAATCACATCAGTTTTTAATACAGTTCCGCCTGAGGGATCGAAGGTCACGAGCATTCAGTGTTGGTTTTCGTTCTTGCCCCTTACATGCAGAGATTTCTCCAGATTCTCTGAATCATTTGATGATATTATGGGCTGTAGATGGTGAAATCCCCAAATTCTTTGTTGAGAAACCTTGTTCTTAAACTGTTGGACTATTTTCCCTAAGAGGTGAACCTCTCCCCATCCTTGCTTGTGAAGGACTGAGCCTTTTGCAGATGCCCCTTTCATACTCACTCATGATACTATTTCCTGTTAACCAATAAACCTCTTTACCTGTCATGTTTTTTGTTTTTGTTTTTTTTTAGCATTCCGCAACTTTCCCAGTCTTTTGTTGCCCCTGTCCCAACTTTTTTGAAATGTGTTGCTGGCATAAAATTCAGAATAAGCATATGTTTACAAAATTCAATGAAGTTGATGAGATACAACGATAAATATATTTTCTTTGTACTGTTTTCATTTAAATTGAATGTCAAAAGGATTAGGAAATTTGCGCATTGTATTAATGTAATAAATAGTTGTATTTCTCTCTAACTTTTGTCCGGCATGAAGTCTGGCAAAGCAAGACACAGACAGACTGAGATTGACTGCACTGCCCAGCTAGGTTACCGAGACAGACTAGAGAGAGATGCACTGCCTGCTAGCACATCAACTTAACACTACTGTTATTTGCGACATCAAACTTGGAGAGGAGAGAATAAGTTTACCTGATTGCTGTTCCTGCAGTTCACTCTCATGGAGTTTTTTTTTCTTTTCTCGTGCCTAGAAGGTTAGTTCCGCTTCATCCTGTCATCTAAGTTGGAGGGGGAGGTGGGGCCGCTTAATTTGCGGGGCCCTACGCAATGTGCATAGTGAGCATATAGGTCCCCCCAGCTCTCACTGCGCCTCATGGCTACGGCAATGGATTGTGTGTGTGTGTTTGTGTGTGCACGCGTCTGTGTGTGTTAAGCAATTCAGAGCATCTTATCTTGTCCTGTCCTTGAACATCAAGTAAGGCACTGCAGCTTGTTATCCTTGTTGTCTAAAATTTTGCAGAACACAGGGTTTTGTAACATCTTGGGACAAAGTACAGAGTATGGTGGTCTTAAGATCTGCCATTAAATTCCTCCCTTTGAGCATTCTATGCTCACAAAAATTCTAAGAATAACGAAAAGCAAAATCAACATCAATCATAATAGAAGGCACTAATCATTCACATTAGCATGGTTACATAAGGATCAACAAGGCATGATTGTATATGTCATTCTAACATGAAAGTATATATCATAAGGCAATCAACTTTAAACCTCAAAATTATCATCATCGTAAAATGGCGGAGTCCAGTCTGGAGATGAAAAAGAGTTAGAGGTTACCATGTCAGACTATTACACATATTGCCCAACTGTAGACTCGATCAGAGGGGTAATCATAGCTCTAGCACATGGGATCACACAACACACCAATAATGCAAACATTATGATCACAATCAATAGAGGTGTCACCAATTCTATCAATGTGGCTTTCCATCTGCCTGTAGGCAGCCAAGACCACAAGTTCCATCCGTCAGGCGCCAGTGAGTCTCTGCTTTTCTCCTCATGCAGTAAATCGTTAAGGTGTGAAACAATGTGAGTCATGTTATCTGAAAGGTCAGGAATGTAGGTGCAACAGTCGTCTCCAATGATGTGGCAAACTCCTCCTTGACTGGCGAACATCATATCCAACGGCATTCTGTTGTGCCACATCATCAGGCTGGTGGAGTGCACTTGGTAGCGCCATTACACCGTCATCTAGTCACCACAACCCTACCCTAATTCTGGAATGTGCTGGCAGGAGCAGGGAGACAAGCGGATCCTAGAGGTCTCCCATTCCTCCCTTGCTACACAAAAGGCAGGCAGGTGTGTGATGGTTTCAGTGAGGATGATGCACGCCTGGTGAGAAGTCGTTTATGGGCTTAGGGACACACCTACAGTGGCTGGCGTGGATCCCGGTTGCCCTTTCAGCAGCTTTCACTGCCGTCTCCGTGGTGAGGAGCACTTGGTAAGTTTTCAGTAGGGCCTCTTTTACCTGTTTGTGAATATCAGAAAGCACAGAGGACAGGTTCACATTGACTGGTGTCAGGGAGTTGTCTTTTAACAGGACCAATCCCAGTATTCAGGGGTCTCCCAAATAGAATCTCAAATGGGCTGAGACCACTTCTGCTTCTTACTCTTGCTCTCATATGCATCAACACAACTGGCAGTGCTTTTGTCCACATTAAACCTGACTCTTCACAACATTTAACAAGTTTGTTTTTTTGGCCCACCACCACTTTATTTTTATTTCAAATGTAAATTCATTATATTAAGTGAAGCCACTCCGCACCCACCCACCTAAAGACACAATCACCCACCCACCCTAAGACCACGATAATACACAGAACGACACAGAGACAAACAAGTAAACATGATGTGATCGGACTAATTGGATGGACAGACAAGGCCATGTACTGGCCATAACCCCCTAATGGCTTTGGTTTAGGGTTGAATTCTGTTTTGGATTTAGAAAGGTTAAGAATGGATTCCAGGTTTCTTTAAAGGCTGATATATTGTTCTTTTTATGAGCTGCTGTTTCTTCTATTGAAATGTGTTCTGTGATTAGGTTGGTCCAGTGAGTGATATGGCAAGATTTTCTTCATTTCCAGTTTTGAAAGACTATTTTCTTAGCGACAGTTAGAGAAATGAGTAATGGGTTTCTGTGTTTCAGTGGGAAGGGAACTTCTGAAATAGCACCCAGGAGGCAGAGTGATGGGGACAAAGGGATTCTGCAGCTAAAGATAGTGGAAAGTGTCTCAGCTACTGCGGTCCAAAGAGAGAGAACTGGTTGACAAATCCAAGTGGCGTGAAAATAATTGTCAGTGCTGCCCACAGTGCCTTGTGAACAGGTGTCCGTGTTAGTACACCCCATTTTAAACATTTTACTTTTATATATTGTATTTTTTTAATATTGTATAAGTTGTAAATTTGTGTTAGTGGTCATAGAGAACATATTTTCACAGATTTGTATCCAGAAATCGGGGTCGGGAGAGAGACCTAAGTCATTTACCCACTTTGTTATTGGGAGTGTTATGGAGGTATCCATGGTGAAAATTAGTTTATAAAGTTTTGAGACGATTTTTTGGGGGTTTGTGATTTTCATGAATTCTTCACTTGACTTAGAAGGTTGTAGTGTGTTGTTGGTTATGTGCGTTGATTGACATAAATTGGTTGTTTTCGAATAGGTGATAGTTGTGAGTGATTCCCTTTTGTTGTTGGAAAGTGGATAGGGGTGTTGTGCAGTTTGAAGTCCAGATTGTACCAAACTGGTATCAACCTGCATGGTGCTAGTGACGATTTAGTGATTTTATTAGTTTTCCACCAGGCTGTCAGAATTGAGGAGATTGTGGTGTTCTTACAGTAATTTATATATTTAGATTATTTTATGTTTGTGTTCTTAGGTCCATTTTAGTGTGCCATTTTCTCTTTCTACAGCACCTCCACTTGCTGGGTGATATGCACAGTGTTGTTTCATATCTATGCCTAGATACTCACCAACTTTCTTCATGGCAGCATTTACAAAAGGTGTACCATTGTCACTGATGTACCATTGTGTTGGCTTTTGCGACCGCTGCTGCATCATGTTTTGATGTGGGGAAAGCTTCTTCCCACTTGGAAAACATGTCAACAATGACAAGGCAGTATATATATATATATATATATTTTTTTTTTACCTTCCCTTTGTGTTAACTCAATAAAGTCAATTTGCAAATGATCAAATGGCTTTTTTGGAGGTGGGTGAGCACTTTGTGGAGTTGGGATTCCTCTGCCTACATTGTTGGTAGCACAAATCCCACAGCTTTGGCAACATTTTTGGGAGAAATTAGAGAAACCCTTTGTGAACCAATATCTCCATATCTCACTCATCATTCCTCCCTTTGACACGTGATCTTGGCCATGTGTCAATTTAGCATAGTGAGGGAACAGGTATTTAGGAAGGCATAGCTTCCCATCCGGACCATACCAAACACCCTCCGTGGCTACACAGCCGCTGCTTTTCCACATTTGTTTCTCATCTGCAGTTGCTCTCTGCTGCAGAGTTTGGAGGTCAGCTGTGGGGGTCAAAGGTGTTTCCTGCAAATCAGGTCTGGGGGAACAGATCACTGCAACACAATCATTTGGCTGTCCATCATCAGCTATAGGGAGGAGAGTTGCAAGCAAAATCATAGACACTGCATGTGGAACCAATAAAGTCAGATCAAAGTGTCCCACAATGTCACGTGATGAAATTACAGCCTTCTCAGCAGCTGCTACAGCTCTGAGACAGGTCAGAAGTCCTGCTGCTACAGGGTCGAGTTTTGATGAAAACTAGGCTACAGGTCTCTGTCATCATCTCTGTCTGATGTCATGTACCCACACTTTTCATCAACAGTCAGTATAAATGGTCTGTTACAGTCTGGTAGACCCAACGTTGTAAAGTCATTGTAAAGATTGTTGTAAAGATTGTAAAGCCTGCTTTAAATCAACAAAAGCTTTTTCTGCATCAGGTGTCCATTCAGCTTTGTCTTTTGCAATGAGGCCTTTCCCATGAGCGATTGCGGCTAATTGTGCCTGAATTTCAGTATAATTTGGTATCCACTGTCTGCAGTAGGATGTCATGCCCCAAAAAATTAGGTACACGTGCTTGGACCGCAGTGTTTACTGCTTGCAGGTCCTGAACAAATCTGGCCAGCATCTCTAATCTTTTTAATGGGAAAGATGAGTGTTTGAATAGAAGGAGTTTTCACATGGAACAATCACTCCAGCTTTAAGGAGAGATTCAAAAACTGGTATAATGCCTTCAACTGCTTCCTTCTTAGTGGATATTGATTTTGGCATGGTCTGTAGGATTTAGATGTGATCAAAACCAGTTCGACATCTTTGATTAAGCCTACGTCATATTTGTAGTGTGCCCACAAACATGACGGTACCTGATGTTACTCAGGAATTTCAGTGACATAATTTACAGAAATGAGTTCTTCATAAAACATGTTAAAAAGGCCTTTAGTTTGATTGTGTTTGAATCTTGTGAAATTGGTCAAATGTTACTCTGTGTCTGCTTTAAAGTCCTAACTACATGCATTACAGCAGAAAATCTTTTGCGATGTACCTTCAAGCCCTTGTGAAAGTCAATCATACAGGTCTGATGTCTTTTCCCACCCAGTAACATTGTTGCATGCTTTAGTCCAAGGTCCCAAATCTTGCCACCTTTTGTTCTTTGCTTTGACCACTGAAACATGAGGATCAGAGTCTGGTATTTGATACACAGTTTGAAAAAAATGGGTTAGGCAAAATCACTGAGACAGCACAATGATTAGCATCCCAGTAGAACCAGCCGGCTTGAGTGTGTCTTTATCATGACCTTGTCTGTACCATTTGTTTTCAAACTCTATCTGCTCCAAAGGAGACATGTGATGTGCAGTGCAAGTTCTGTGTATTCATAATATCAGTGTGTGTGTCTGTGGTGGTGAGTGTTTTAGCTTCCTGTATGAGAGTGTTGTTGACAGAGTTGAGTGCAGTGTCTGGAATCTTCCATTGATATGCATATATCAAATCTTCTTTTCCACATTTAACAAAGCATGCTGCTGTAGGGATTCTAGTCACAATTATGCCATCAGGTGTTGATACCAAGACAATGGCCAGTAAACACATCAAATCTCTTCCCATCAGATTTATTGGACAGTGTTTTGACAACAAAATTACTCTTGTCTTATGCTGAAGCTGCCAGTGGTTTGAAACCCACACTCATTTACCCATATGTCTAGCTGGTCAATGCTTTGTTTACCATAATTGGTTATCATATATTGAATATTAGGGGAAGTCAATTGAGGCAGATTATCTCTATCCTTTGAGTCTTTGCTGTTTTGCAACCCCATTTCTGTGTTTCTTTTTTGGTTTTGTTTGACGGTTTTGTTTAAGGTGGTTTTATAGGGGCCGTGGAGTTACACTGGTTAGGAGAAGAAAAAAAAATTTGAGGAGAATTTTTTTTTTTCCATCAAGAGATTATTGTAGTTGCTTCACAGACTTTCACACAACCTTATTTTCAGAATATACCTCTAAATATCCAGTCAGGTACATATATGTATTTGGACAGTGACACAATTTTTGTAATTTTGCCTCTGTACACCACCACAATGGATTTGAA
>JBBPCS010072213.1:0-16454 GCA_037974645.1 Hollardia meadi
ATGGAGGCATTTCGATTTAGTTGTCAATGCGGATGATAACGGAGCAGTTGGTTTTGTGAAGTGTAAAACGTGTGCTGTGCGTGCGGTGTGTGTGCGTAGCAGCAGCCTTTTGACGGTCATTTTTACACTGTCCATGTGTAATCAGAGTAAACAGACAAGCAGTATCTAAGATAACAATGACTGCATGTCAGGTAACAAACTGCGTCAGACTCAGGTCGGGTTCAGACTTAAACAATCAGAAAGCCTGTCAGGTTCGGGCCGGGCTCGGTTGCTACTGTCTCGGGGGCTCGGTCGGGTTCGGTCAGAAAAATGGTGGTCAAAGGTCAAAGGTCAAGGTCACTGTGACCTCGCAAAATTCGGTTTGGGCCTTGTGAACACAACATCTCAGGAACACCTTGAGGGAAAATCCACAAATTTGTCACAAACTTTCACTTGGACTCACAGATGAACTATTTAGATGGTGGTCAAAGGTCAAAGGTCAGGGTGACCTCACCCTTGTGAATGCAATATACCAGTAACAGCCAGAGGGAATTTCATTACATCTGGCACAAACAATCACTTGGACTCAATGAGGAAGTGATAGAATTTGGTGGTTAAAGGTCAAAGGTCACTGTCACCTTGCAAAACACATTTTTGTCCTTGTGAACACAATATCTCAGGAACGCCTTGAGGGAAATCTCATAAATTTGGTACAAATGTTCACTTGGACTCCAGGATGAACTGATTATATTTTGGTGGTCAAAGGTCAAAGTCACTGTGACCGCACAAATTATGTTTTTAGCCATAACTGAAGATTTCATGAGCTAATTATGATACAATTTCACATGTCGTGCTTGTTTATTCAAAGTTTATTAATATTGAACGCGTGGCTTATCCAAATGGCACCAAATTCGACACAGCACATCCTTGAATCCTCAGTAATACACGTGTCAAGTGTGAAGTACCTAGAGCGCACAATAGTTCTCGACATGCAAGGCAAACACACAGTAACATACTAACACACACACAGATTCCTTGCTTTATAGCTACATTCCTTAAAGTCAATACATGTATTATAGCCTATGTGTCTGGTTGGCGGAGGCATACAACCGCATCGCGGTAATTCTAGTTTTTTGACACTGTAGCTAAACTTACTCATTAGCCACCGTGTGTCAGTTGTGCACCCTTTATGGCAAAAGGTTTCTTAGATTTTTCTGTAATAAAATAGATGAGATTAGGTTCAAAATTATCTCCTCATCTCCAGCTATCATGCAACATTCATATGCCAATTCTTAGTCACAGTTCTTGCAAATTTTGAGAGTATCTCCCTTGAAATATTATTTAATCTGGTTTCTGCTTCGAAAGCTGGAATGCTTCTGGAATCCCTGCCATCCAAACTGTTTAAGGAAATATTAAATTATTAATATTAGTAAATTTATCACTTACAGTACGACTGGTATTGTCCCTACTAGCCTTGAGTCAGCTGTGGTTTAACCTCTACTTATGCTGGCCCCACACTAGAGGATTTTTGGCCAGACCTGCAATAGCCAATGAGAGCGAGACCGGGAAGCGTCACCAACCGGATGTTGCATAAATGTGTACAGTGTTGCCATAGATACTGCCAACTGTTTATCTAGCTTCCACCATAGCTTGCATTAGCCCTGTTTAAGACTAACAATAAAACTTTATTTCCAACTCACCTCCAGCTCGTGCTGCAAAATGAATAAGCCATGCTGATTCAGCCTTCTCAGCCATGACTTCATCCAGAGTTTTTTTCTTCTGTTTTGTTTTTCTTTGCAAAACATAGCACACTACTGCTACTAGTTGATGGCGGCGACGGTCCAACTCCATGTTTGTTTTGCTCTGAAGTCACATTTTATCACACAAGTTTCCTCGAAATCCCAAGTCTGGAAACGCCACACTGAAATCGTTTAGGATAAACGACAAGTGTGTGGTCCTGCGTCTTGACTGAATCCTCTAGTGTGTGTGTGTTCTTATGATTAAAATATTAAAAATCGGTTAAATTTGTCGTTATGTCTGTGGTCTCCCACGTTTTTTAGATTGGTTAAGATTTGAAAATCCTCTAGTGTGCACCGGGCTTTAAGAAACCACATCTTCATCCAGGGTCCCTAAATAACTATAGACCAGTCTCTAACCTTCCATTCTTTTCAAAAGTACTAAAAAACGTTTCTCAGCAACGTTCAGCCCACTTAATTAATAACAATCTATTTAAACCTTTTCAGTCTGCATTCAGGGCCCGCCATTCCACTGAAACTGCACTTACTAGAGTGGTGAATGATCTTTTACTCAGCATTGACTTAAATTCTAAATCTGTGCTCCTGTAACTGGATCGTAGTGCAGCATTTGACACAATATATCATGGCATACTTTTAGATCGGATTGAAAGCTAATTTAGCATCTCTGGCATGGCTTTCGGTTGGCTTGGGTCCTTCCTATCTGAAAGAACACAGTGTGTTTCATATAATAATAATGCATCAATATTTACAGATGTGAAATACAGAGTACCTCAGGGCTCTGTCCTGGGCCCTTTGCTCTTCTGCTTATATATTTCACCTCTTGGCCAAATCATACATACGCAGTTATGGAATAAATTGTCAGGCAACTTCCTGCTCCTAAACACTGATAAAACTGAGATGTTGTCATTGGCTCCGCTCGACTTAGACACCAGTTTGATTAAGTAACTGTAACTCTTGACAACCGTGTGATTTCTCAAAGTTCAACTGCCAAGAATCTTGAGTTACATTTCATCTGACCCTCTCTTTTGATCTGCACATTAAAGAAATTACCAAGATTCTACGGTCACAACAATACAGTTCACAATGAAAACCAGAAACATTCAATGCATGTACATGTTTGTTACAGTTAACCAAGTTAAGCAGTTCTGTGCTTAGTCGTGCTGTGCTGTGCTGTATGCTAGGCTCAGGTTAACGTTGCCAGTCCTTGGAAAGAAAGAGATGTCTTCTTGTCTGGTGATTCCATCCGTAAGGAGGTGAATGAAGCTGGATGAGTTGCAATTCCCGTGAAGAAATCAGTCGTTGTTGTGAAAGTCTTGATGGTGCAGGGTGGAGGAAACCGGTTGCTCCTTGTGGAGTTAGTGGTTCTGTGCTAACTTCCTTTCTGACTCCCGTTGGTTGAATTGTTAGCCTGCAGGTTTTTTTTCCTGACTGCTGGCTAAACAGACTTGAGCTTGTTTGTACTCAGCAGACTCTTGTGGCTGCCATGAGGAGAAGTTCTGTGTGTTTGCTCTGTGCAGAACACACGAGGGAGAGGAGCTGGAGCTCAGAAGCTCTCAGTCCTTTGGAAGTCCAGGAGAAAAAGAGAGAAGACAAAGGGCAGGTCGGTCTTGTGTCCTTTGTGCCGTCCCAAATCCTACTGACCAATGATAGCTGGAGGCTCACTCAGTGGGCAGGTTTGGCACCAACCTGTGAAAAAACAGGGGTTGGGGGAGCCAGGGCCAAAGGCTCCCCTTGTCCACAGAACAATAGACCATGCGGTCTCACAAAGTTCAGTTTGATTCACACCATAAAATACTTTCACTTATGGATCCCAACAGTGGCAAATTGGCAACACAGAAAATATTGTATTCTACACACTTCTCTCAGTCATCAGGACCTTGTTGTTTAGTTTCAATGCAAAATTGAGATGAGCAACAAGTAGTATGAAACAGAAATTCAGCACTTAAACTGTAACATGGACAGCAAAAGATCAATCACGATCAGGGAAAGAAAAATTGAGAATTTAGTAAACAAGTGTTGTATAGTGTTATTCTAAGTTTTGTATTTGGCTTTACATTATCATTCACTTATATAACTTAAAATAAGTATTTTGTTTGATTCTTGTTAGATTTTGTTCAACTATTATTAAACAAATATCTCATAAAAATTTTTAAGATTTTTAAAAAAACAACTTTTTTTGTCATTTTGTTGTTAAAATGGCAATGATAACCCTTACTGCAAGCTGTTTACAGTTGTAATTACTTGAATATGTTCAACGTTGTGTTGAGTATATTGTGTAGAAGCATGTTGAGATGTTTAAGAGGATTATTGCCTCAGATTGTTTACAGCAATACATGTCCTTTGTGATCCCTACTAGACTGGGCTTCATTTCCCAAAATCATCTGTAGGCTAAAATGTTCTTAGTCCATGGTGCTACAATGGGACTAAGATCGTCTCAGCCTCAAGATGTTTTTCGGAAATTGGGCTTTGCCCTACAAGCTGAGAATATCAGTCATAAACAATTGTGTAAAATGAATGCTATTAAGTTGTACAAGTTAAAGTTGTTAAAATATGGATTAAAAAACAGTTTTCTTTTTAACTTGGATCAGAATGGGATGAAAGAAAAGTCATGAAACCAGAGGCTTCATTCCATTTTTTATATTGGGGGGAAAAACATACAAAGTCGAAGGCTGTGTGAAACACCTAGTTTCACCTGAGAAAAGGATGGGCCACCTTTGCAGCTGTGTATAACTACAATACATTGATTACTTACTAAATGACGGACAAACTTGTACAAAGACAGGTTTATAAAGAAAAGTTAAAAATGCTGAGTGTTGCAGAGGAATGCTGAGTTGAGGACGGTAGCTGGGGCAGCCGTGGCTCAGAGCGGTCGTCAGCATGTCGTGTCGAAATATCCTTGGGCAAGACACTGGACCCCAAATTGCTCCTGAAGGCATAGCCATCGGTGTGCGAGTCTTTGTGAATGGTTACTGCTCCTGGGGCCTCATTCGTAAAACTCTGCTGAAAATTCACACTAAGGGCTCTATTTTGTGCCTGGCGCAAGGCAAGTATGATTTCAAGTTTCCGACTGATGCAGTTAAAATTTTCACGCCCACGATGTTTAAGTAGCAAATATACTTACACGCCCATCTGTGCACCCATGGGCGTGTTGGTCTTAAAATGAGGTGCGGTCAGGCGCATTGCTATATTGAGGCTGGAGAAAACGATTGTGCCATTGACCAACAAAAACCTGGTTTAAAGTCAATGGTGCAGTGTTTTCCCTGCTATTTAAAGGGCGCATTATTCAGAAAGTAAGATGCACTTCACAATGCGCATACAATCTGCTTATTACACACTGATGCACGGATAGAGAGGCTGCTTTCAGTAATTTTAAAGGTTTCCATGCACGCTGCATTAATGTCACTGCAGCAAATATCGTGGGACACTTAAGCAGCAAAACTAACTTATAAACTTGACCGAACAGAGGACACTTTTGGATGTGTAAAAGATTAAATAATTAACATTAGATCCTGAATGGTCCTGTCGGCGTGTCAGGAGATTTACACAATCAATTAATTTAAGCTGCTGTGCGTAAAATGCTCATGTCTCTTCATGGAGAATGTGGGATCACTGCAGGTAATGTAATTCATATTTTCCTCATTGATGATGTATTACTTCACCCATCTGCCTCAATCTGCTGTTAATCAGAATGATATTTTTTATGACAGATCTGCAGACTGCAATCCTCTGTATAAGACACACAGGGATGCGCAGCAACCCTCCTCCTTCTCAGTTAAAGATCGGTGCATTTGTTCATATGCACTCAAATGGAGTTGTTGATGGGACAGAGGATTGGGAGACCGTGGAGGCAGAAGGTCCATTGGCCAAAGGTCACATACCCCTTAACGAGACAAGTGCCGCTGTTTAAATAGCAATGCGCCCTGAGCAGATGTACCTTGCTTGTACCTTAATTTATGTTGCACCCCAAACACACCTAGGAATAATTAAGAGACGAAATACAATCCCTTTGCACCTTGAGCCATACTTTGCGTCCAGATTATGTGCCGTTTAACTAGCAAAATGGAGATGGACACGCCCTAAATGCACTTGCGCCATAGACTTCAGACTGTGCACATTAGATCATTTGTATATGGCCCTAAATGTGCGTTCATGGATCCGCCTCATATCCTGCCCTCAAGACACCCACATTTAACCAGAAATGGTCAATGCAAAGCACCTCATGAACATTTGCATAGAAATGAGTCTGCTGATCAATGAGTTTGTATGGCGAATCATAGCAACAACCAAGAGGAAGATGAAGTCAAGTCGAGTCAAATTTTACTTTTATAGCGGCAATTCACAACAAAAGTTATCTACAGTTAAAATCCCAAAGTTGGCGGTGAAATATGCATACGTACATTCCATCGATGTTTCCGCAATCTTTTTGTGAGCACCGGCCCCTGATGAGCAGGTGGCACCTTAGATGGTAGTCTCTGCCACCAATGTACGAATGTGTGTGAATGGGTGAATGTGACAAGTGTTGTAAAGCGCTTTGAGGAGTATATAAATGCAAGTCCATTTACCATTTACCACATCCAGGAGGATAATGGTGACAGCAGCATCACTAGAGAGATGTGAGTGAAAAGAGGGATTTTAATTCAACAGCTCAGCTCAGACATCACTAAGAACCTGGAGTATCTACAAAGAAACATTTAGACATGTATAGCACAGCCTCCTCCTGACGCACAGTGTCCATTTTCTTGGACAATGATTATGAAGTATGGACACAGCATAATAACAAGGCTAATGTTAGCTACATAGGCCATAGCTTTTTCATCCTGGCTAATATGGGGAAATCACTATATACAGTATGGCTATCAAGCTATATGCTGTATATTTACATAAACGCAGAGACTTCTTCATGAGTTAGTGCCTCTTCAAATGCTCACCTACAAGACCACGGATTGTTCTCTCAGGCCAACAATCGCACTGTGCAACCACGCGAGTGTGTAGTACAGTCGCAAAAATGTAGGAAAGGTCGAGCAAGCGCCGAGTACAAATGCTCCCCCGCGACAGTGCTGTTCCACTCGCGGTGAATCTTGTGTGCGCTTGCAAAGCTCAAGTTCTCTGTCACAAGGATGGTTTTCCGCTTGCGGTTGCTGTTGTGTGCGCTCATATCATGTGTGGGATTTTCATGTGTGTACGTTTTTAGACTAATTAAACGCCATAGCCCTGGCACCGTTCTTTAGCAAGACAACACCTAGTTCATCATCATGTAACATGTTGATGTAAAAGTGAAACATTTTAGTTGATGAGTTGATATTTTTGCCACTTGATGCCGGTTAAGTTATATCTTTTATATTATTGGTTATGTTGTCCATAGAAGGATGCTCCATTAACAACCAGAGGTAGCGTTAGGCTTTTCATTTTGTCAGGTCATTTGATGTAAAAATGTCATCAAAATCTTTTATTAGCTGTCATTTTTATTTTCATCTTTCAAAGATAATGAGAAATAGCCCGTTTTACAGCATTTGATTTTCAAAAAACAAATCGATCACAGTAACATTTAATTTAATTTAATAAAAACAATTATCAGATTTTGATATAAAATACAAAGAACTAAATCTTTAAAATATTTTTGGCATATACATTTAAATAGGGGCACAGTGTTACAGTGGATGTGATCTAAAAGGGTTAAAAAGGCCTTTTTAACGTAACTTTAAAATATAAACAAACCATGGGATGTCATGAAAGCGCTTGTTTTCACTGGGAGGAAATACAGCAGCATGTGCTCCTTCTGACCCAGGTACGTGGCTGCACCGCTCTGTGACCCGTAGTGGTCATAGACATGCTCCAAGGCCTCCAGTCTGTAGCTCTTCAACGCGCTGTCAGCACCTGGATAGTGAGGTGCATTGAGTACTGTGTTGAGGTTATGATGCCCACATGCTCTGAGGGGAATTTAGCTACTTCTGCAATGTACAGCTGCTCTACATGAGATAATTGACAGTGTTGCATGTGAAATAACGTTAACCTAGATAACCCTCATTATTCTGATGATGTAATGACAGATGGCCTTCAGATTTTTCTGTACTAGTGGAAAGTACAGTAGATCTAACTGTACAAAGACAGAAAAAGAGATTTGGTCAACTTTATTTTGATAAATTTGGTTAAAAGTAAACTATTTTTCTTTTGCAGCGTGTTCAAGGAAGCAGAGGGTTTGTCAGTAAAGGTGAGGACTCAGCTGCTGCTCTCCCAGGACAGACCAACGGGACAGAGGACAGATATGAAGAGTCGGAGGGAGAAGGAGGAAGAGCAGAGACGAAGAGGAGAGGACAGTGACCCCCTCCGTATCCCTGACAGACATCCTCGCCAGGGAACACACTGGTAGGAAATGATAGGAAGCTGTCTGTCTGTTGGTATAACTTCCAACTATTTACAGTGCACTGTGTTTCGCACGGATGATTATTACTGACACACAACACTATGAACGCAGGACGAAAAGTGATGGTGCAGATTGCAAAATGGAAAAAGACAGCAAAAATAGTCAGGAAGAAGAGGAGAGACAGGCCAGAGAAAACGACAGAAAGTGTCCAAAGTTCGGGATCATTTCAAAGTGTAATGAAACAAAAGCTCTGTACAGTGTCTACTGTTAAACCCAACTAGCTGACCACCATAGCATGATGATATGCTTACAGCATCTCAGCAGAAATCATCCAGTCTACACATCCACATGGAGCAGATCCGACGCAACGGTAACTTTAACGTTAGCACTTAACATACCGGTAAACCAATATGATTGCTGGTTGAGATGAAGGCTGGTATGTTAATTATGGTTACATGTAATGGCTAATTAAGAATGAAAATCATTACGGTGGCTAGTTACGATGTCCCGAAGTTAGCCAAGTTTTGCTCAAAAAATTAACACAGAAAACAAAATGCTTCCGTCAATTTGTGAAAGCCTGAGCTTTATTAATGTTATTATGACAGTCACGGCATACACACACCTACTCCCCTCACAGTGACGCATAAAATACACCAGAAACCAAAATTTCAGGTAGTGTAAGTAACGTTAGCAATTGAAGCCTAAAATGCACCAATCCAATACAGCAGGTAACACGTTTCTGTTTCTTAACTTTCCACTGAGCATCCATCTCAACTATAAAGGTTACTTACAAATCCACACGGAGTCAGAAGAATATTGTTTGTTGGCTTTACTTGTCTCTCCAAGCAGACGTGAATAATCCTTCTTTTTTACACAGCAAAAATGTTTCACAATAGGTAATCCAAATAGTCCAAATTAACGGTCAGGAGAGCTGTATCGAGCCAAACCTCCTTCCTTCACTGACTGCTGACTGATCAGCTTCTTCACCGGACTTCTTGGTCACAACCCTAGGAGGCGCACTTTACCACAGCAATACACACACTGCACATCAAACATCAAAAACTAACGGCAACAAATGTACAACTAGTAAATAACTATCATGTATCAACAACAAAATATATCATGATGACTTTGGCCCTTAAATTGTGAACTTTCTGTTAGTTTATAACTAACTCTAACTTTTATAAATTAATTTTATTTTCTATGCTAAAGGGTTACTCTAAACCAGCTGACCATATTCCCTGCAATCAGTGAACAATTAGTTGTTACCTTTTGTAGACCTGTCTTACGGTATTTTCTCTTTTTTATATTTACTATTGCTTTTTAATAATGCAAAAGTATTTCTTATCCGATTACTTGATTAATCGTCAGAATAATCGGTAAGATACTGGATTACTAAAATAATCGATTGCTGCAGCCTTATTTAATACAATCAAGTTGTACAACCTAATTTGTGAACGTTTTACACTACAGCAGACAACAAACAATTAATCTCAGTCCACTGACTTCGAATTACGTGAAGGTGCCACCTTGCATGTTGGGATGCACTACCAACAGGGTAAAGAACCCTGAACTATGTTTTTATAAGCTGCTGATGCGAAAAACATAACCTTTGAGAAGACAAAAGTGGGTACAGGCTGGGGGATCCTGACACTCGGCGTGTCATTATGTGCACAGTTAGGATACAGACGTTTCATAGAGGATATATAACGCAGATCTCTGCAGACTCCAGTCTGCAGTGTAGTTCATACACTTCACAAAATAAAAGTAGTAAAATTAGGCTTCATGATCAAACAAAGTTTGTATTTCATGTTGACTTTTCTGCCCATATTCTCACGCTCTCGTTCATCCACATGAGCTCTTTCTCTGCCAGTCTGCATCACACTTTTTATCAATTGATGTTTTTTCCTAAGCCTGGTTTCAGGTTTAGAGGTAAGCTGTTATGCATATGTGTTTTCCTGGAACACGTTGGATGATGAAGCAGAATGGCTGTATTGCTAGGTACCATGGGGTGATCCTTACATTTGTGTCCTTTTTTTATATACTGTATATATTTTATTTATACATTTTCAGTTTACTAAAGAATACAAGAGAATAACCCACCCTGTAACATCAGACATAAATACAGACAAAAAAAAAGGGAAAAAAAAGATAGGACAAAAAAAACTGACAAACATAAAATCTGCTCTCGTAAGATACAAACCAGTGCAATTAGCAAAACAGTCAGCACCAGCCACTGAATAAGTGTCTAAAATATGTTTCATTGACCAGGAGATATATATATATATGCAGTACGTATAGAGTTTATAGAGCAACTGTGGATGTCTTTAAGATAACTTTGCCATCCCTCATCACTGATCATCACACCAAGATCCCAGGCTTCCTTTATATACTGAGTGGAAATCCGAGTGGAAATCTGATTATGTTCTATGAAAAGATCAACTAATCGAGAAATAAGTCTTTTCGAGCAGGGTTGGGTATCGTTTGGGTTTTATCTGGTTCCGGTGCTAAACCGGTACTTTAAAAACGGTGCCGGTGCCTAAACAGTGCAAGAACCGGTACTTTTTAAGAAAAAAAAAACAAAACACAAAACGACGGTCGATGATAAGAAGGCTTTTTTTTATTGCCAAGAAAAATTTCAAACTTGAAATTTAACAATATATTAACTGGTAACAGTTTACAGTATACTTAACTTAAATATACAAATATATAAGTACAAAACACAACAAATTTACATTAAAAATTCACGTAATAAAACCTAACCCAACTACAATAATTTAACACTAAATAACATTTTCAGGGCCAAGAACAGCAAAATACTCCTGCTTCAACAATTCTTTTGCAGAAATATTATCATACTTGCTTTCTCTGGCAAAATACACCTCAAACACGGTGCATCCCTCTGCTTTCAAGTGTATCCTGTGCTTCGCCATATGCTTCATTAAGTTTGACATGTCCCCCCTCTACACACAATTGTTGCATGTCCCGGTGTCGAAATCCTTTCAAGTGAAATACAGTCACACTTTCAACCGCTTAGCTTTAAGTATTTTAATCGTGTTTGCGGTAGCTACTTGCTAACGGTAGGCTTATGTTGTGCGCAGCCAGAGCCATGTAGAGAGTGTGTCCACAAGAGTTATGTGTATTTTTGAGTCAGGGGCTTGATTCATAAGAGTATATAGTTCGATGGGTGCTGGAACTCAAAGTGTGGTACATTTTTGCGGGTGTAGTCTCTGATCAGGAGGTAATGGAAGAAATGTGTATCTGGGAGTGTATGCTTCTCCTTCAATTGTACGAAGGTGGCAAAAGTATTGTCGATGTAGAGGTCTGCTATAGTGGTGATGCCTTTATTTTCTAACGCACATAAGTACTATCAGTAAGTGAAGCGGGAAAGGCATGATTAGGGCAAAAAGGAGTACAGACAGAGGTTTCAGGCAAATTAAATGATTTCCTAATTTGACACCAAATTCTTAAAGAGCTTGTAACTATAAAATTATTACCTGCAAAAGTAGTTGGAGATCTGGTTAAAGAAAAAAGAAGAGCATATTTAGTGCACGTAGATTAGACCTACATGATCTATTTTCTAGGTCCTTCAGTTGGTCGAGCTGGCTTGTTGTGCAAGGTTTTAATTGTAGTCTCTTGCGGAACAAGCCATTCAAAGTTCTCCACCGCTAGCACTTCTGTTGATGCTAAGAGGCTCTGAAATGCACTAACAATGATGACATTGGTAGTGCATCTACTGATATTTTGCCAGCTCTGACATTAGCAGGGTCATACGTTTTCAGGGGCGGTGATATCAGGAGATTCGTTGTCTTCGTCGTTCTGTGCAGTTGTTACTTTACTTACTATCTCGCTAGCTGCTACCTCTGGTTGTTATCATTTGTGGGGTTACGTTCTTCTGCTTGGAGTTGCTCATGTTAACATCAACAAAGCTTGCATAATCGTTCGAGTAAGAGGGGGTCAATCCCACAGATTCCACAGGTAATTTACAGACTTTGGTTAGCGGTGTCTGGGGGTGTTGGGGGTCTGAAAAAAGGTTTAGAAAACTTGTTTTACATATGTTTTTTTATTAATTTTGTTTAGTGTTTAGCCACGTTTATTTTAGAGAGAGAGAGAGAGAACTTTCAGTGGTCTGTGTGTGCATACTGGGCAAGCAAAGTATAAGATACTGTTGATGACAGGATAGTTGAAATGAATCAAAGGGCTAAAACTAATGGTTAATGATAATGATTCATTTTTCACGATTAATCGAGTGAACAGTAAAATACTAGAGAGTAGTGCAAAATGTTTCAAATGTCAGATTATTATCACATTAAAAAAAAGGCAGCACATCCTCCATTTGAGAAGCTGGAACAAGAAAATGTTAATAAATTATTTACTTTAAATGCATAGTATGTAATTTTAGTTTGATGACGTAGAGAAGTTAGTGTGTTTTGTTTTAAAGTTTTATTCATATTACATTTAGTCAGGTTCACCGACTTCCTTTTTATTATTTTTTATTTTTATTATTATTTTTCTGACCATCGATAAATAAAAATGTATTTCTTTCTTTGTTTAATTAGACTTGTTTCCTGAAGCTTCTGAAATAAAACTTGAAATAAAACCCTTTTCAGATAGGTCTTTTCTGCGCTCGCCGCTGGGTACAGCTGGGTACGGCACACCCCTTTCAGATAGGCTGCGGTGGCACAGCGCACAAATCACGCCCATCTTGGCACCAGTTGCTAGGCGACCGAAACAGAAGCCAGGAAGTAGTTTGTTGTGATCTACCAGATTCCCTCCAAGTGGACGCGCCGAGGTGTCATCACAGAGCGCTGCGCCCAAGTTGAATCTGGTTGAACTTCCGCCCAGTGCGCAAGGACGGCACGCGCGACCATCGCACTGCGCTGTGCTCAGCTCTGCGCGGCTCAGGCCTACTCTTGCGCCGCGAAAACACATACACAATGAATGGGGAGGGGTTTGCGCACTGTCGCACACTGTCTGAAAAGGGCTTTATGCTTTATACTTGAAGTACATGCAACATTCTCTTTGCATTTACAAACCTCACTACTGCAAGACTACTAAAACTCCTCAGTGTTACAATATTACATTTGTTACAACTAGACCTAGTAAGGTGGGAATGGTGGTGGGAAACAAAGCGTGTTTTGTCTGGATCAAAACAGGAGCAGGTGTGTTGGCTTATCAGGGTGGCAACAATCCCTGCAGGACATCAGGCATCCCCGTGGGCTACTGCTGTTTCAGTGAGCCCAAGCAGGAACAACTGCTTTACCACTTCAGTTCAATGTGTCAAAGTTTATAGATCAAAGTCTTTTCTTCAAGGTAGGTGATAAACTCAAAAACAATGACACGGGGAGATAGGAAATGCCGTCGTGGTCCCTAAAATCAAACAACTTCGAAGTCTTCTCTCTTTCCCTTCGCTCCACAGGTGTTTTCAGTTCTGTGTTGCTCAGTCACACCTTATTGGACTAGAAATGTCCTAAAATTGTGAAAAGCTATATTAGTAGCCGTAGCAATTTGCTTTAGAAACAACAAAAATGATTAGTAAAAATGAGTGTTATGTGTCTTTGTTTCAGGCCCGACCCCATGTTTTCTCTGTTTGAAGCAGGAGGAGCCGATCTGGATCCCCTTGAGTGAGTCTGTCTCCTAACCACATAATAAATCCGACAAATGATTTTAACGAAAATCATTTTCAGATATAAATTTAAGTATTAGTGTGTGCTTTTGTACTAATCTGGGATTTTGGGGATGAGCAATTTTTTAACACAGTAACAGACCTGCACTAGGTTACTCTAAATTGATTGTTTGCAAATGATCAACTTACGAAGACTGATATTCTTCACCTTATCACAACATGAACTTTTAATTGGAACAACACCTTCATTTTATTATATAAGAAAATTATATTTGTGATTTTATCACATATGCCATTTGGTTGGCAGTTGGCATCAGCCCCTGAGTCATGCTATTTATCATGGAACATACAGTTTATTATATATTATCCTTCATGTGTTTTTTAAAAAAAAATCATTAATTTTATATCCTTGAAAACGAAAAAATTAAAACTTTTTGCTCCATATAAAACTGGTTTGTACTTGCGGGGAATATCATTGTCATGCTAAATAATAAAACACCAAGTAAACGGAAATTAAGGGAGGAAAAAGTGAGTGAAAGAAAAGATATAATACAACTTTCCTTCTCATATATCCTCTTTCTCCTTTATTCTTTTCTTTTCCTCAACCCACTTAGGTCTCATGGCCGTGGTGGGATGATAGTTGACCCCCTGAGGTCGGGGTATCCTCGCTCTGGTTTTGATCCATCTAGCGGTATTCCAGACATTCTTCCTCCTGGAGCTGTTCCCCCTGGGGCTCGCTTCGACCCATTTGGAGCAATCGGACAACGCAGACCAGGGTGAGACACACTTATACACACAACTCTTAAAGGGTGTATTCTCTTAAAGGATGGGTTCACATTTTTTAAATCTTAAAACAGTGAATGAATGATCCTTTAATGGTCATTTTTATGGACTTCCATATATACAAACGAAACGCTTCGCTTTAAAAACACCAGACACGAAAATAAATAAAGGACAGTGCATGGCACAATACATAATTAATAGATAAATATAGAATAAATATGTAGTAGCTAAAAGGTCAATAAATGGAATGAAAAGGTAATGACCAGTAAAAATGTAGTTTATAGAACCAGTTCACATGTTCAGGTGAGTCTGATCGCCGTGTCAGTGTCAGGCTAGTTCTCATCATCGCATTTCCATGTCTATTCTTTCTGTTTAAACCAGGTACAGTATTTCTACACAGTTGCAGATGAAGATTAGGCTACACTAATGCTATTATTTCATCATACTATTTGTAGAATTAGCGTCCAGTGATGGCTGCAGATATTTTCTGACTCGTGATACAAACATTTCCAACAACAAATGTTTTTCAAGTCCAAAAGTCCAAACCGTCACTGACCACAACAGAGCGTGTCTTCTTTTACAATGACTATAGTTACTATCTCTGGCTGACTACTCAACGCGAGGATTATGAATTGTTCCCGCTGTATCGATACATCTATGCCCTCAGTCACCAATAGTTTGCTGCAGGACCTTGCAAATATCTTGCACTGGTTAAACCTAGAGGGCACCGCAAATCCATATCAAGATTGGATTGGATCTAAAAACACAATAGTGAACAGTGTACAGTAAATTAATGCACTCAGCCAAGTACAGTTTACAGGTAAAAGTACTTTGTGTTAAGAGTTAAAGACACATTTAACTAAACTTAAAAGTAAAAGTAACTAGTTATAAGTAGTGACCATAGTGACCACCGATAGTGACTTCAGGGCACAAAGACCCTCAGTACAGGCTGACACAACTGAGTCTGAGACATACAACACATTCTGTGGTACTTTATTCTGTGTCCTATTTATTTTTTCTTAATTCTGTTTTACATTTTAATTGTGTTTTTATTATGCCACCAATAACTAACATGATAAAAAAAGTAAAGACATTTTGATCCCATACTGGCCTCAAAAAGATCCCTTCCTAATGTGACTCTGTGAAAAAATGTATTTCAGTCAGGACTATTTGCAAGTCATGGAAGACCAAAAGCAGAATTAGTTCTAGAAATTAATGTTCCTTTTCTATCCCCATCAGTCTTACAGTGTTTTAAGAATATAGAGAAATAGTGAGGGTTAATTGCCACATCTGCTATATTGAGGTCATTTGAAGGATCAAAAGATTCTGTGCCTGTAGTGAACTCTCAGAAAGAGAAAATGGAGGAACACTCCTGTGGATTTGCTGCTAAAACTCTGGACACAGAAATAAACACTGATTGTTCTGAACGTTAAAGACCCTCCAAAAATGTGTTTTTCTTATGTTTACATCCCCTAAAATGTCTGACCTGGACTATACTGACTTGCATCTGTCCAAAGTTTGTCACTAGAAAAGTGTTTTCACATTCCTCAATTGAAGGGGGAGATGTCTGTGCACTTCCTGAAAACATAAGATTCAAATGCACACCAGGCAAGCTAGATTTGGTACGTCACAAATACGAAAGCCAATCACTGTCTAATTTACTACTGCTCCCAATTAGCCAGTTCCCGGGCAATCTTGGTAGGCTATCAAGATGTGAACACACTGTAACATCGTAGCAGATGTTATTGTACATTTCACAAACACTAACTACAGCTACTGCCAGTTATGAGCTAACAAGATAACAATACGTCTGCTTGTCACAGATTTTGGTTCACAACAGTCTCCTCATCTGAGTCCGGGACTGACTGAGTCTCAAACATGTAACGTTATGACTGAATCTCTCCCATGTTTCCTCTAACACTAGCCATCTTGATGCTAGCTGATCTTT
>JBBPCS010072214.1:0-16444 GCA_037974645.1 Hollardia meadi
TAACGAGAGTCAATGGGCAAAGATTTTTGCGCCCCGGGCCGGAAAAACGTCACATATCACCAACTTTAGACAACGTACAACATTTTTAATCTACATTTTTATTGCAGATTATACATTTTTACTCACTAACTGTATAATATTTACCTTGCTAATGTAAAAAAATATTTTTAAAGTAATTTTTTAAAGTCTTATTCAGTGAAGGGCTGTGTGATTCTTCTTCATGGGGAGTGGTGGGACGGCGCCCTAGCGCCCACTATTGGCCAGCCGCCACTGACGACAGGACTGCCAGGCTTTGGAGTTCTCCACATGTTGAAGCAGTGTGCAAGAGGCTGCGGTATATAGAGTCTTCATATATAGAGTCTGGAGGCTTGTGTTTTAATTTAGCTTTAATAAAATTGAAAGCACATAAGCATAAGGAATGAACAAAACAGTATGTTCAATCATTCACACGTCCAGCTAAATGACTTACTACCTACAGTAGTAACTAAGTGTTACTTCCAAGGCCAAAAAGAATGTTAATAACTAACTACATCAGTTTGTGGGGTTACAGGTTGTGTTAAAATAACAGTCTGATCTTTTTTTCTTGTCATACTTGAAATAGCAGGATTAACTGCCTCTACACTGCAAAATGAATGGTTATTGGCTAGAAAATAGAAGCTCCTTTTGTCAACTTCAGTCTGAAATCGAGGACCTGTTGTATTAAAAATTACAAAGAGTGGTAAGTTCTAAATGTTTTATGTGCGTTATCTTTATAAACTCTTAAACACTAATACACCCGGTGAGGCTCTTATTCTATGATACTTACATTTAGCAGCACTCCAATCGGATGACGCCCACAGATGGTGTTACGGTACTTCTTTAGGTAGTTGGTGAAAGACGTGGGATCCAGCTGTTCTATAATTCCCATCCCCTTCACAAGCAGAGAAACAAGAAGCCATTAAACTTATGTGCCCTCCTCCTTTTCCATGCCATAATATACATATACATTAGGACAATTACTTTTCATGTTTCGATTTGTTTTGCTGTTATATCATGTTTCTCAGTACAAATGTGTTTCATTGGATTTATGCTCAATTATGCTTATTAAACTCCAGATCATGAGAAAAACTGAAGAAAAATGCGTTGCCATATCCTCTCTGCCCTTCTGTATTTTAACTTTCAGAAACACAGAATTTTAGCAGATACATTAAAGCATATGAGGTATTCAAAATGCATTATTCCAAGTATTATGGGTCTGTTCATGTGACATGAATGTCTATTTACTATGTACTTTAACGTTATGGTAATGTGGCTGATGATAATCAAAACATTGTTTTCATATTCATATTCATTGATTTCATATTTGGATCTACTATATCACAGTGGTTACCATTTTATCAAGATGCTCAATAGACCTATAGATTTCGCCTTGAGATTCATCATAGTATGTGTAGCGGAACCGTTGACCTTGAAGAAAAAAAACAAGAAACGGACATCAGTATGAAGCAGTCATGTCACAGTTATGACATTTAAGCCATATTACTCTCAGATCTCAAAATATACTTTTAATGGCAGAATGTTCTCATTAGAATGAGTCTCAATTAGTTTCGTTACGTACCCCAGTGGCAAAAGTCAGATGAGATAATGAAAAGGTTGGAAGGGTCTGCCAGGTACTTGCTGAGCAGCTTCCCATATTCAAGTTCCTTATTCTCACTCAGGGCACCCACAAGCACAGGGACGATGCTAAACTCGTCTTTGTGGCTGCAGAAACAGATCGCTGAATTAACAACTTGAGTGAAGTAACTGTAACATTGTCATAAATCTTAACAATCAGCATTGAAGGAAATAAAATCTGCATTCATTCATTTTTAATAGCACATGCATGGGGGAAAATAATGGGAAAACTCCAGCCTAGTGCATGATAACTGATGATTTATTCTTTATATGGAGCACCTACATTATTAATGTTTCTTGTCAGTTAACAGTACAGGTTTTGGTTAAACTTGTATAGATGATATGCATTAAACTAAATGTACTCAGTTCACTTCGTACTACTGAATACTGGTCCCTGCTTTCATTAACCAAGATGCCTTTGACTCCTGCCAACCTAACAGAAGGCTATATCAATTATACATACCACACATTCCATATGTCTCTGCACCAATGTGATTCTGATTTATAGAATGTATAGAAAGGCAATGAAAAGAATGAACAGAACTAAAAGATCTCTTGCACCATCTTATTATCAAGGTTTCAGTTCCATGTGGAGTTTTTTTGTTTTTTTTTACCTCGAGTGACACTATGGAGCTGTAGGTCCCCTATTTTGTTAATATTGTGCAAGTGCACATGATACACATTCCTACCAATGGTGTCACACTATTCCACTGACCTACAGGGGGCGGTAACATGCAAAGATATGTTACACTGCTAGCAAGTAAACACTAACGTAAACAAAGCTTCAATTTGTTTAGAGGAATACCCCACCAGCTACCTTTATGAAAAACTTCCATGCTGTGAGGATGGAAGTGTATAGCATCAATTCTGAACATTGACGAATGCCAAGTATGTGCATTACCTCTCCATGGCTTTAGCAGTGTAAGGCAAGTGCATTTCAATACTGTGCTCATCTTCATCCGTCTGCAGATTCATTCGCTCAAACAACCCAGTTTTCCAGAGGTCAGCATAAACTGTAAAACAGAGGTGAGTTTCACTTTAATTTCTACATGTTACCATGACCATGTCCACTGACCTTCCTAAATAAATAACCAGTTACCATGTATTAACACGTGAGATCGAGCGACAAACACAAAAGTGGAAAATTGCAACATCATGAGTGAAAACAATGAATACCTTTCTGGTCGATTCTCAGGTCATAGAGAGGTGTTCTATAGATTTCTGCAGGTGACAGGGCACAGCAGGAGAGGTGCACATGGTGTGAAGGTCCCAGGATGAACACCCTACGACTGAAGGGCAACAGAACACCATCTCAGTCACTCTGTTCACAAAAGGCACACTGCCAGCACTATATTCTGCTATCTAATCTAACATCTGTTCACTCTGTGGGGGCAAACAGAAGATAAGAAATGGTCATACAAAGCATTTTCTTGAATAGAGACAGAAAACTGAATGACTTACGTAACAGAGGGATCAACCTGCTTGTAGGCATGTGCTGCACAAGCACCACAGTAGGTATAGCCAGCATGCCTTCAAACAAGAACATGTCAAATTAGAATGAGATGACATTACATATATCTTTTCACATGTTCAGATTGTATTTTCCTTCCATTTGTCAATGTGTGCTTACGGCGCTATTATGGCTCTAGCAGGTCTGATCGTGGACTGTGCTTTGGACAGCCAGTCTTCTAGCTGTGCGTTCAGCTGGGATCCTGAAAATATATTATTTTAAAAAGAAAACAAACAATTAAAATAAATTATTTTATTTTAGTTCCGTTTATTAAAGCAGAGCTGCCAACTCATACTGCTCCATTTATGCATCCTTACAACACTAGATGGCAAGATGACATAGCAGGCCAGCACTAACAAATAACACAAAAAACGTAAATTATCTGAACAATACAAATATTGTAATGGATGATTGACACAGAAAAGCTAAAAGCAAAGATCACTAAGATCAAGGTATTCGCCCCCTCCCCAAATATGTCACTGTGATAATCCTCATGGTGTGAAACCCAAGTATGCCAATAGTGGCTAATTTAGCCTAGTCAGTAAATGTTATGTTACTTTGAGTGTTTTGACATATGTACCCCATACAGAAAGTAACCCATCTCTGATGACACTTTATACAGTTCTTCCCAATCGTTTATAGGATGGACCTTTTAGTTAATTCAACCATTCACTACCAATCCAGATCCGACCATAGACGTTCTGGTTCAGTTTAAAAACAAGATCAATGTTAAATTAGCCAACTATGGTTCACATAATGCCTGTATTACTGTACAAACCAGTGATTTACCAGTGTCTGGAGCTGCTAACTTTATGTCAACAATCAAGCCAAGTTCACTCACTTACATGATTAATTATGCATGAAAAGAAACAACATATAACCGATATAATTAGTTTTGTAAAAAACGAACAAAGGCATCGGGATCAGGGCAGAATAACGTTAGTTCATGCTTCAAATGTAGCTTATGTACACATTATTCTTTATAAGCAACATGAATATCGTTACTGTTTCTGTAGTGTCTAACTACTATGTTCTGTCGAAAGCAGTTATTACTAACAATACAGTGAGGCCAACTTAAAGGAGACAGACAGGCAGGCTTGCTGGGTTTAATAACAAGAAACTAGCAGCTAGCTATTAAAATGGGGGAAGGGGTGCAACATGAACCTTCAATGTTCGGCCCTGCCCAACCCAGTCCTTTGTTTCATGGCAGGGAGTTATTTTTGCTCTAACTTAAGCAAGTCAGGGTCAGAGACCAAAAACATCACAGCAATACTAGCAGTTTCACACCAATTTAAAATAGTTGCTGGCAGGCTGTTTTGGAAAAGGTCTAATCTAGCTAGATAGCAGGTAGGCCAGGAAGTTCTGCAATATTAGCCAAGTTAGCGATTGTTAAATTGATAGCTCTAATTACTGGTCAAAAATTCTGAACATAAGGTGTTAGTTTGTTTCGAAACATTTCCATTGACAATCCGAGGAGAAAGTGCTGAGTAAGCTCAACGCGACCATGCACCAAATGGGATAACAGAGATGAGAGGGTCAATAATAGCTCAATGTTAGCAAAGTTAGCCGACTTTTCAGATGGATTAACGCTAGTGTTACAACCCTTTCGTTCGCTATCCCCGTCTGTCGTGGCACGCAATTAATTTGACAGTTTGAGAGCTCAAGATAATAAGGGTTATACAGAATAAAAAAGCCAAAAGCATAAATAAAAACGCACTGCCGTTAAAAAAAACAACAGACAGCTAGCATACAGCATGCTAACGCCGACGGTGCTCTGTTGACAGTTACCTGAAGCAGAGTACCAGCTCCCGGCGTGACTTGCTTCTCTGCACACCACTCGGTTCGACATCTTGGTTCCCAAACCGCCTATCTTGGTTTGCTTAGCTCTTGTCAGGCGAAAAAAAATAAAACAGTAAAAGGCAGTGTCAGCTAACCCAGAGAAAAAACAACGCCTGCTAGCTAGCGTTAACTTGCTTGTAAAGACAAAGGGGAGTTCGAATGGAGAGGCAGCCAGCTGGGCTAACGTTAGCTATTCCGTCAACCGGACGTTGGGACGTTATCGTTTAATAAGTTAGCCGGAGAGAGATGCTAACGTCAGTTTGTAAAACAATCTGGCAATATTTTAATGCAAATAAGGAAAGGCACAAAATACCAAATCTGTGTACTGTGCCAATATGAAACAGCCAGAATACAACAGCAAAAACAAGACCAAGAGCTGTCACAGTCGAGAACGGGGGATTACTGGTTTGTCAGTCAAAGCAGGTAAGGGGCGTCTGTGAAACGGGCATCATAATGATGTCAAAGCATTTTGATTGGTTGCTTGATTAGCCAACGTAAGGTGATTGGTGAAAAAAATCCGGAGGCGTGGTCGGTACTGAGACGATCGTTCGATTATGATACATGATTGATTTGAACTCCTGATATCTAGGATGGAAAATGCAACATGTGAGATGGGAAAATGCAACATGTCAAGGATTCAACAATCGTGACAATAAAACGATATGACCATTAAGATTTCTTCTATATTTAATTTAAAAACACAACAAGACATTCAGGACTAGTCAACATTGTCATTTAGAGAAGGCTAATATTATTTTTTGTCACTGATGCTATGCATAAAAGAGTAGCTTTTTCAATTAACAACTTATTTTAACATGAATAATCACATCTGAAGAAACGTTTGACCTATATAATAATTAAGTCATATAAATTAGACATTTTAAATGGCAATTTTCCTATACTGGCTTATTTTCTTATTTTACTTGGTTTGTTTAATATTTCGTTTTAATACTTTATTATTTTAATATAATAAGTTTAATATAATTCATTAATTCAATAATTCATTCATTAATTCATTAATGTCCTGTCAAATAATCTGAAAAGAGATTATACTGCTGATCTTGCCTGATTAATCTCAGAACAGCAGAGGTGTGTGTGGGTCCTAGCCTGCCTTTTGACCATAGTTAGGTTTATTGTGTACATCAAGTACAACTGTGCGCACATTATTTTTATCGTGTTTGAATGAACTATTATTTTTGTCAATTTTTACTATCAACAAGTTATACATATTAACACAGTATGGGCATTGTGGATAAAGCCATCTGCCATGGTTATGCATGGGGTCTAAATGGTATAATTAACCTGAGTTCTCAACTCAAGGATTGTTTTTAGTTTGGGGAACAGCACTGAAAAGGGAACTGTGTGCCACAGTACGCACTTTAATTCACTGCTAAACTATTTAGCTGATATGATTGTGCCTATAAGGACACATACATTGGATAAGACATTTTGTTAATTCATCGATGTTTGTGTATAAAGAAAATAGAAATCTTGGTTTGTGAGTCCTGAACATGTGCAGAAAATACGTTTTTATCTAGAATCCAAACGGAATACACCATGGATGCCAGCTGCCATTAAACCTCGAAGAAGAAGAATCCAAACGGAAGACAAGACATATTTCTTTTGTTGACAACCGGGGCGGAACGGCTGGGCGGGACTGCAATCCTGGGGACACACGGGGAAGCGGAAGTTAGCAGTGGAGATGTTTGTGTTGTGATGAGGCTCCAGAATTACTGCATTATTTCTGGCAAAAGGCCGCTTCAGGGACCATAGACTTTGGATTGACACGATTATAAATGCAATTTATGCAATTTTCACCGTGTCCTCCGCGAGAAGTGGCTAAGTCCGAGCTACAACCGAGAACAAGAAGACAGGAACGCAGGAGTAAAGGAGTATGTCAGCCAAAATGAACGAAAGTAAAAACAAGGACAGCGGTGAAGTTATTAAAAACTACCACAAGCAGGCGTTTGGGTATATATCGAATGCATTAAGGATTGACGAAGACGACACAGGTTTGTTTGCTGTGTTTAGGAGTTACTGGCTGATATGTTGTGGCGTGTGACCGCTTGTGATAAACACCCCCTCCTCTCTGTGCTGACAGGAGAAAAGGAGCAGGCTGTGCAGTGGTACAAGAAAGGGATTGCTGAGCTCGAAAGAGGTATTGCAGTAGAGCTCACGGGACGAGGTAACACGCAAACAAACGTCCAGATGTACATGCTGTGCGTTGTTGACATGTTTAGCCTTACACTCCCATGTTTTGTTCGCAGGAGATCAATACGAGCGAGCAAAGAGACTTCAAGATAAAATGGTCGCCAATCTTACCATGGCAAAAGATAGGCTTGCCCTCTTAGGTTAGTTGTCTGACATCCTGAAGTTTAGGCTCTGTTTGCTAGTTTTCATAAACAGTATTTTTTCTAAGCTGGTGCTGAAGATCAATACTGTTCTTGTTTCACAGAGGCAACATTGAAATCTAAAAAGAGTAGTTATCCCCCGAAGACCTCAAATCATGTTCTTCCACAACCAAAACCTGCACCTAAAAGTCAGCCCGCCATGAGAGGTGTGTCTACAAACATCAGGCCCTCCACGACTGTCCGACCTCCATCTAGACCCACTGATGCAAGGGTGACTTTATTGAATACATTTAGTTGTCCAGTTGTATTCTGTTTCATCATGTCTGACTCTAAAGTGTGTAATGCTTTCTGGACATTTGTCTTCTTGCTAAAGGTGACCCCACGGGTGGGAAAAGGCCAAAATGGAAAACCTGCAGCGATGAAACAGCCTCCAAAGAGGGATATGAGAAACTTCAAGAATGTGGACAGCAAACTGGCCAACTTGATTCTGAGTGAAATTGTTGACAGGTATTTCAAAAACAATGTTATCATAACACCTGTAAAATGTAGCTAACAATGGAATGCAAATTGAAAAACAAAAACAAACCTGTGCTGCAGTTAATTAGCTGTCCGTGTACATTGTAGTGGAGCGTCTGTATCGTTTGAAGACATTGCGGGTCAGCAGCTGGCCAAGCAAGCCCTCCAAGAGATTGTCATCCTCCCTGCCTTAAGACCAGAGGTGATCACTTACAGGCATTTTGTCTCTGCTCACTTTATTCCTCCTTTTCCAGATTTACATTGAATGCTTTTTTACGTTTTGTCATTCAGCTCTTCACTGGCCTAAGATCTCCAGCACGTGGCTTGCTTTTATTTGGCCCTCCTGGAAATGGGAAAACCATGCTGGTAAGTCCTTTCCAACACTCCAAACCAGTTGTTCGGATCAAACGCTGCTTTCAATTTTGGCTTCAGTATTATCAATTGAATCATCGCCTGTACTTCCTCTCACAAGGCCAAAGCAGTGGCAGCAGAGTCAAAGGCCACATTCTTCAGCATCAGCGCTGCCAGTTTGACTTCTAAATATGTAAGAAAACATTTTTAGTACCTTTCTTTTCTGGACTAACTCTCACAGTGCACTAAAATTAGTGTAGGATTTATTTTCTTAACCTTTCCTGTCTTCACTGTCACAGGTGGGAGAAGGCGAGAAGCTTGTACGAGCACTGTTTGCAGTAGCCAGAGAATTACAGCCCTCTGTCATCTTTATCGGTTTGTATTGCTTGGTTTGTGGACCACATGTGCCCCCAAAACACAAACCTTTATCTCCCACATTTCCTCATTTTGTTTTAATTTTACACCCAGATGAAGTTGACAGCTTGCTCTCCGAAAGGCGAGAGGGAGAACACGACGCCTCTCGGAGGTTAAAAACCGAGTTCCTCATTGAGTTTGATGGGGTAAGAGCAGCAGCAGCTGACATTCGATCACGAACCAGCTTCAGAGTGTTTGAGTCTCTGTTATCTCAGAGAGTTATTTTCAAAACAGTGCTTCTTTGTTTCAGGTGCAGTCTGGAGGGGACGACAGGCTGCTTGTAATGGGAGCGACGAACAGGCCTCAGGAGCTCGATGAAGCTGTGCTGAGGTACATGTTGCAACTCCACATGCCGCACAATTACTTTTTTTTAACTCACTCACTACATTTCTTCTATTTTAACATTTCAGGCGCTTTGCAAAAAGGGTTTATGTGGCATTGCCGGATACAGAGGTATTTACTGTGGAACCACAATTCATTCCTATAATAAGTGATCCTTGTTAGCTTTGGCTTGTGACTGGTGTAACATTTTATAAGTTAATTGAGTTACAGAGACGCAACTCTTGTGCCTCCAGACAAGATTCACGCTGCTGAAAAATCTTTTGGGAAAGCATAGGAATCCACTGAGTCAAAATGAGCTGTCCAGTCTTGCAAAGTGAGTTTACGTTGAAATGTAAAGTTCACATGCCATGCTACCTTTATGGCACTATTTTTTTAAGCGTTTACTTGACTTAATTCCTTGATATGCAACTTGACAGAGCAACGTCAGGATATTCAGGAAGTGATCTCACGTCGTTAGCCAAAGATGCTGCACTCGGGCCGATTAGAGGTAGGACGTCTTCCTCACATTATTGCATTTGTGTATATTTTAATCTCCGTGATGAGCTAAATTGGCTTCTTTTATCATTTGAATATCCTCTCTTACACAGAGTTGGGGCCAGACCAAGTGCGAAGTATGGCTGCTAGTGAGGTAACGCTGTTCACATTGTCCCAATTCTAGATGTATTTACTTCAAGCCTTTTAGCTATCATTTGCATAACGGTATATATGTCTGTATATTTCTGCTCTTTTACTGGTATTCACAGATGCGTAACATCAAGATGAAAGACTTTGAGGACTCCCTGAAGCGCATTAAGCCCAGTGTTAGCCCGGCGACTCTTAACATGTACACCAAATGGAACAAAGATTTTGGTGACACAACAGCTTTTTAAACTTGTTCAATTTCACTTGTAGAAAAAAACGGGTGAAAATAACAGTTGATTCCTCTGTTTTAATCTACGGGTAAAAGATGTAATAAACACAGATGAACTTCAAAACCTGGAACAGACACTTTGGAGTTTGATTTTTAAACAATGTATAAATATTATGACATTTGGAAACATGACTACAATTCCTGTTTTATGGGAAGGCTTTGTTAGTAAGATTTGTAGGAGTTTCTTTACTGTATTATGCACTCCTAATACACTGTCTTGCTACTTGAAATTTCATTATTTATTCTTTAGAATGTCCTACAAAATCACAAGTGATTGTCCTCTTGCCTCAAGGGGGCAGCAAGTTTCTGTAAATCCTGACATGACCTTACTGATGTCTATTATTTTGCACGTCTATTAGTTCCCAGATGTATTGACATGTTGATGGTATTTATCACCAAGTGCTGTAATTGTGCACATGCAAGAGTGATAATATTTGGGAGATTTGCTAAGTTGGGTGCTTTTTTATTGTAAGAAAGTTGTTTTGTGTTTCTCATTTGCTCTTATAGTTTGTAGATACAAATACATTTACTGTATTTGAAAGTTGGACATTATATGACAATTCTAACTCTAATGGCCTCCCACTCCTCTCGCGCATCAATAAATACATCCATTAAAGTTTTTTCCATCCAAATGTTGTTGTTTTTCCCTTTTCTTTTAAATCAGGTCGTAACTGTTGCATCCTACATAGATGAGTTTTTTTAAACCCCTTTTTTGGCGCCCAAGAGCAAACATCACATCACTCCCTTTTATGATAATTCACAATAAGATAGTTTCACATGGCATCTAACAATCATACAAAACACAGACATTTTTTATACTAATTAATATTAGTAATAGTAACGTATTTGTTAACACTGGACCCCAAACTTTCTAAAGTTAATTTCTTTCTTTCTAAAGGTGGAACACAGGAAAGCAGCTCAATAAATCACAAATACACCTAACATCTGCCTTCATCAAGTGTTCATATTACTGGTTTGACTTGTAAGAGTTGAGGTATCCCCCCAAAAACCCAAAGTTTCTGTAAGTATATATTTTTTTAACTTGTTAAATATAAATCTCGGCCAGACATGGGAATTGTGGGAGTGAGGGAAGCTTCTCTACATGCTTCACATTTGTCGGTAGATGGTGCTGCTGTTCTGTTTTTACCCGTTTTTACTCCCTTCTGTGGCTCCAACTGCATCTAGAATGAGCCGATATTTAGCCTCCGACCACAAATGTGTGGAATGCAGTAAAGTGATATCAATGAAAAGGAAAAGTCCATCTTCTGCTGTGGTGAGAGTCTGCTTGAGTGATAGATTGGATTAAGTTTGCCGTTTTAGGTATTGCTAATAGTTACACTTGCAGGAGCCTCGGTATGTTTGTGTACATACATGTAGAAACACAGTCACAGTGTTAATAAATGCTCGTGGTCAGCTTTTATTTCAGTGCGCCACTGAAAAATCTGACTTGGATCCCACCTCTCTCTCTCAAAGGCCCTTCCTATGGTCAGCTGGTGGTCTTGCCTGTGGTTTATGTGGCCCGGCAGCTGCATCATCTGTTTCTGCAGATGTTTACAGACTCTGCAAATGCAAACATTTTCTGCGATTCATTGACGTCCTCCACTGAGTTTTATTTCGACACCTCTCGAAGTTATCACGAGAAGGAATAAAAAAAAAAAAAGGAAAAAAAAAACTCAACATGGAAAGCACTGGCCTCAGCAGCAGCAGCAACCACACCTAGGACTTTACTCCTTTTTTTCCTCAGGGGAGAGATGTTAGATGGGGAGTGTGCTTTTGAACTTGTCTGAATTGACTGAAGAGCTTCTTTCATCATGCTAGACACGAATGGAGCATGTTAGGGTTTTGAGGTTTAGTCATCACCTTCTTTTTTTTCTCTGTTTACCCTTCACTGAGAGCATCCTGCTCAGTAAACAGATGGTCTGTATGATGGACTAGTTGCAAGACCATTTAGGCATGGTTCACACCTTTCAACTGACATGTTTGAAAATAAAATAAATGCCTAGAGGCGGTAGTAATTACTTAATCACCACATATCAACATTCTTACAAGTAATTATTTTTTAAAACGTCATTACAGTAGAGAGTAATTTCATATGTACACTATGTGCTTTAAAATTTTCGAGCTGACAGAAGACAGAGCATTATTGAGGTGTTTTAAACCTTATAGATGATTGACAGCTTCACTCTTTGGTTGCGTGTCAGAGGCCCGCGCCTCCACAGTGCCTCATTGATGCTTTGACCACAACATCCACTCAAGGGAAAACAGAATAGGTGATCATTTGATACCTCCAGTGAAATAGCCCACCCTGTAAAGAGTAGAACAATGGTCAACACAGCGAGGACCTCAGACTGAGTGAACAAACAGTCTGTGAGTGTTTCTTCAAGTGGCCCATTATGAAAACAGTATGTGGACGGGAGGGTTTTGTTATAGTGAGTGCAAGTGTTTCATTTTAAGCCTGCTTGGATTATTCTTTCAGTTTGTGGAAGCACTACTTATGAACCTGGCATACTTTGTCGGTCGTCTTGCCTTAAAGTCGTACGTTAGATGCTAAAAGACCACAAGACAGTGCACTAACTGTGTGCAACAACATGTTGGAGATGTGTGCTCGGCTATTTTTAAGAAAAGCCTGATTGTAAATTGTTGAGCAGATGGAAAAGGATTTCCTTCAAAATTTGGGATTTGGCCCTTTATCACCCTTTGGCACAAAGATGTGTTCAGGGCTTACACATTGGAAAGCTTTCAGGGCTGAGTGCGTCCACTTTCCAGCACTGGTTGCTACTGTTCCACTTTACCATGGGAGTGTTATCTTTCTCATTCACCGTGGGTGTTATCTTTGGCTACAAGTCAAGTCTAATCATGTATCCAATGGCAATGTCTGTCTTTTATGAGAACATTTATTTTTCTTGCTTGCTGTTTATTTATGGTGTGTGAGAGTGGGGGGGGTGTTGGAATATAGATATGTACATATAAACATTTGTGAACATGAGCTTATTTATGCCAGGGCCAATTTAAGGAAACCTGGGCTAAATCATGTGGAGTTTACATTTAATTTTTTTTTTCTTTAAGATTGTTTTTTTGGGGGCTTTTTACCTTTATTCTATAGAAAGAACTGAAGTGAGACAGAGAGGGGATGACATGCAGCAAAAAGATGAATCAAACCTGGGCTGCTGCAGTAAAACCGGTGGGCACGCTCTGTCAGGTTAGCTACTGGAGGAATATTCGGAATACGTCAGCATTTGGGGAAACACAATTATTAATTTCCTTGCAAAGACTTGAGAACATCGATACTACTTTGTGTACTGCCAGCAGCCGGTTAGCTCATCTTAGCATGAAGACTGGGGAAACAGCTAGCCTGGCTCGGTCCAAAGGCAACAAAAATGGCATGCGGCACTTCTCAAGTTCACAAAATAACACGTCATGTCTCATTTGTTTTATCCAGAAGGTGTGAAAACAGGTGTAAAAATTACAAGTTGTGGTTTTAACAGTTGTATCGATCTTCTCACCTAAATCTTGGCAAGAAGGTGAATAAGGGTATTTCCACAAATGTCAAATAATTTCCTTTAACTGTAACATGTCTAAATCTCGTCATATGTTTCAACGTTAGCAGAATCTATTTAATTTTATGACTGTAAATCTTTACTGATCATTTATTACTTAAATAATTCTCAGTCAAATACAGGAGTTTTGACTGAGCTACACGCTACATATTTTAAAATCTATAAATGACAGTCAGATATGACACGTATGAGCATTGGGAATAGTTTCAGGTTACACAAACAACAATTGAAAATTGCCATCCACTCTCGGTTCAAGACACAAAATAGCTCAAACGAGAGCTATATACTTTTGGCTCACCAGGAACCTAGACGAGATGTTTGTTTTGCTGCCTGATTTGTATTCATTGAAAGAGTTTACAGCAACCACCTGACTGTATGTGGTGAGGTCAGTAATAGCTAGTCTTACAACCTCACTATCTAATTTGGAAGGCCAGCTCCTTTTTTACAAGGTGTAGAAGGGAAACAGCTTGTGAAAAAACAACATTTAAAAAAAAATGTTTTAGCATGTATGTAGATAATTGATCAGCAGAAGGAGGGATTATTTTTAAGCCACAGGGGATCAAGGACGAGTGCTTTTGGAGCAAAAAAGACTCTTAGAATGAATTTATCCATGTCTGCATGCCTTTGGAGTGAACCAAGTTCATGCATTTTCTCTCCCACTTCAGCCTACAGCCACAAAGCTGTAAAAGACCAAGGTGGACGGAGGGGAGCAAACTCTCTGTCATGCCCGCACATGACCTGCAAAGCCATTAATCTCTATAACCTCTGTGAGGTGATCAGAAGACAAACCCTTCCCCTTGACTTCATAAAAACTGTGCAGATTTATTAGACTTAACAGTAGGCCTAAGTGCAGTTGTCAACACATCCCTAAAAAGGTCCGTTTTCAATCTCACATGCGGATGGCCCAGAGACAAAGCAACAAATAGAAGCTAAATAAGGTTCCTTACATCTTGTCAATGGAGGAGAATATGGACAAAAATATCCTCCCCAGATGATGCTCAGGATACGTATTGGCATTGGACTGAGGTGGACATGTTGAGACGTGGGTTTGACGCTGGGAGGGGCAGAGAAACGATGCTGAGGGGAACGGTGCATTAGGTGAGCGGCGGGCTGCCCCGCGGTGCATTCCTTCAGCTTGTGTGCAGCCAAAACACTTGATGAAAAGTGAAAGTGCAGCGAGGAGTGGGCATTTTCACGAGAATAATGCTTTGTCTGTCATTCTGCTTTTCCCACACCCTTTATCCTCCCCGTTTCATCTCTTTGTTGTCCTTCCCTCGGGTCATTCATGTGAGGACAGGAGTGATGGGTCCTCCGACCACCTCTGACCCCGGTCAGGTTCAGTATGTAGGAATTATAGACAACCAATCCATTCCCATCTCACTATAATTGGTTAGTATGAACCCTACCCTCAGAGTCCAGGATTAAAAACATTCAATATTTAAAAAATAAATAAATAAAAAATGGTGACGATCATATTATATACCATGTTATACATCATGCTAGGAAAACATAATTAAACTAGCTTTCATTTTCCTGCAGGCACTGCGGATGCAGCACACGTTAGCCAAGTTTAACAGGGTGCCTTTGTAATGTTTTGACCATTTCAGTTGTTCATTTGGCTCTATTGTATGATGTATGCTTAGTGATGAAAAAAAAGTGGCGCTGCATTGTTCTGGTGCTCTCAGGCAGGACTACACCTATGATGTCCACTATATAGGAAGTAGTGAAAGATTGAACAAGGGGATGATTTTGAACACAGCCATAAACTACACTTAAACAAGATTACGCTCAGGCCACGTGAGCAGAGCTTCACGGCTGGTTGGTTGAACTGCTGCGGCTCCTGCATGTGTGTGTGTGTCCACACAATGTTGCTGCTGCAGCGCTGCTTCTGCCAGCCCTATCTTTCTACTGGGCTGCCAAGACTCACACAATTGACACAATCCTCACACTCTCATGCCACACATGTAGTTGTTTTTTTGTTTTGTTTTTTAAATTAAGGCAGCACTATTACTGATGAACGCACCAATCATCATCTGTTTGACCCCAAAGTGTGCAACAACAAAACCAAATGTGTTCTCCAGTGGAGCAGCTAACTTTCACATAGCGTTAGCAGCTAATATTTACAGACTGGAAACAGCGCACAGTACAGCAAGCTCTGTTTGGGAAGTACATCAGAGAACCATGTTCCCGGGCTGTAATGATTTTTGACCGTTAGCTCAGTTAATGGTGGTGGCGTTACAGCTGACTGTAAGACTAAGTCTGCCTAGATTGCGACCTCTGTAAAAAAAATGATATTAATCCATTCAATAGTTTTTAAGATATTTCAGTCACAACCAAAGTCGTGGGCCAACTAACCAATATCGCCATCCCTATAGAGCCACACTGTTTGCATGTTTGCATGGCTACTAAAAACTAAACCCAATCACATCTGAGCTGACTCAGAAGAGGACTACCAATCAGCAAGTTCTTCTTCTTTGCTAATGGCTTTCTAAAGTCTTTAAAAATCAGGATCACAAAGCACACACAGCTGCTCTTATTCAAACACGCTTTTAGTTGTGGTGGATTAGGTATGTGCAAAAAAAAAGCAAGTAAAAGTAGGCCATTTGGATATGATTTGCCTTGGCAGGTATTGAGAAAGTTCAGCAAAACACACATTCCTTCCTTGGCATTAGCAATAGAACCAAAAGGACTGAAGCAGTTTGCAGAGTCACTGGTTTGCAGATCCGAACATGTTGTCATGCACACTGTGAGCCTCCCTCAATAATTTGTATAAAACATACAAAGGAGTGTTATGTATAGATGTGAAATACAACATGTACAGTTAGGTCCATAAGTATTTGGACAGTGACCCAATTTTTTTGTAATTTTGCCTCTGTACACCACCACAATGGATTTGAAATGAAACAATCCGGATGTGGTTGAACTGTAGACTTTCAGCTTTAATTCAAGGGGTTGAACAGAAATATCGCATTAACCATTTAGGAATTACAGCCATTTTTAT
>JBBPCS010072215.1:0-16444 GCA_037974645.1 Hollardia meadi
ACATTTATTTGACGTGTACTTTGAGATTTTAGTTTGGCCCATGTCCCATCTGCTAACATGGAGGGGGAGGGGTTTATGAGCTATACTGCAGCCAGCCAGCAGGGGGCGATCGAGACACTTTGTCTTTTGGGGAGCTCTCAATGGTGTGGACATTCGGCACAGAAACAATTTGAAGACGTGGTGGCGCCACATTCATTTCTTTAGAACCAGACTGAGACATGAATCTAAGTGGCTTCTGATACACTTCCGTTGGATGTTGAAACGGTGGAGCTGCAACAAAGGACATTTGGGGTCAGATTCCCATTTCCTAACCGAAGGCCTCATCCCGAGGGTCAGTGTGAACAGGACCAGCTAATGATACCCCCCCCCCCCCTCCAGGTAGACAATATGAAAGTTGTTGTTTTCCATCTGGAAGACAGCTTCATGCGTGTAATGTATTGGTGATATTCTTTACAGAGCAGGACAGTTGATTGGAAACATAATGCAGGAACAAAACGTTAGGCTGGCTGCTGCGTACGTCTCTGCAGAAGAAACTCATTAGGGCTGAGTAATGAGCCTCCTGCTAATACAGCTGCAGAATTATGCTCTCTATCACAGGCGCTGGTATTTTTCAATTTAATTAAACAGTCACTAATCTGGTTGTAAAAGCTTCTGAGGTTTCCATCCATAATGTACATGAATATGACACCGGTGATAGCTCAGAGCAAAGCTGCTGTTTGATGCGAGGGAAGTTGTTGTTTCTGCCCTGCGCATGATAATGCTGATTGATCCAGATTCATGCACGGAACGATATCGATAATTGGTTGATGGATTTATATGAAGTTCCCTCTGGATATTTGTGCTCTCCAGCAAATGATTCCAAATGATTTTAATGACATCCTGACTTTGTCCTCGAGTGCAGCTATTCTATAATATCTATATTATGGTTATAATATAGTTAATATCTATAATAATAATAATAACAATAATCTATAGAGCTTTGTTACCACTGCCTCCGTGGCCCACTAGCTGATGCGCTGGTACTTCAAAACGGTAAAGCTGAAATGTATTACTTATTTATTTATTTGTCATTTCATCAATTACATTTACATCAAATTGAAATCCATAATTTCAATGCCAAACGCCAATCACAGCACATGTCCAGGTACAGACAGCTAACGTTGCCTCGGATGCAGTGACAAACAAACGTGATGTAGGAGACGAGTGCGGCAGTAAAATCTCCAAAGCGTGTGCAAAGAAAATATGGCGCTGAATGCATTGAATTTGGATTCATAATGGAGGGCAGTGAGGCTGAGGGTTGAATTGAATTGAATTGAAACAGTTTTAAACTTTTTTTTGTCACTGATTTGGGAAGGTGGTTCTTCGATTAAGTTACAAAAGGTAACCCTTGTTCTAGAGCCACTGTACATCATTTAGATTTTCAGCCCAACCTCTGGTGGGGCTCGTTCTTCATATGATCATTGATACAAACTACGCACCACAAGCTCGGGTGCAAAGAACTGTGCAAAGACAAATTGCCTTTCTGAAAACAAGTACTCTGAGAAAGGGGTGATATAGGTTTATAACACTTTATAGTGTTTTATGTGTGCTCTGCTGAATGTACAATATTGCTGCTCCTGTTTTGGTGTATTTTATGTGTCTGTATACAGTATAGCCGTTTCTACACCTGCAGTTGCAAATGAACCAAGATAGCTTAACTGGCACATAAATAAATAAATATCACCAATGTATGCCAGGTGGTAGGAAAATAGAGAGTGCTGCAGAAATGTCTCACAAACTCCCAAATCATAGGAAGTCGAAGTTACAGTGTGAAGTCCTCACATCTCTGCTGTCACTTCCAGCAGCTGCAGCCAGAGTCTGGATGCTGGCAGGTCAGCCTGCCCGAGGTTAGTATCACCTCTCCTGGACAGATTCCAGCTCAGACGGCCAAAACAGAAAAGCGAAGTGAACCAGTGGAAACCTGCTGCCTTCTGGGCAATGATGGAGCAACATCAAGCCAAAGTGCTGACAAGAGTTAAAAATCAAGTTGAATTTTGATTGATAAATTAAACTGGAAGGGTAAATTAGAGTGGATTTCCAAATATAAACTATTGTTATTTCATGTGTCAATTAAAGTGTCTAATTTTTTTTATTAAAGTAAAATAAATGTTTTTTTTTGTATGTATAACTTTTGAGGATTTATTGTCATGTATTATTTAAGCGTTTTTATTTCATTTTATTGATTTTCTCTTGTATTATTTTGCTTATTTAACTTCATGTTCCCCCTTTTTTCCCTGTCAATATAAATACGGTAGTAATAGTCTCGTGCAGGGGCTCCTTTCGCGCATGCGCGTTTATCGCAGTCTGTCAATTCGAAACCAAGCGAGGGAAAACGAGCCGAACTCCCGCAGTGGTAAGTTTTCCTTTCTTACTTCCAGCCGTGTTTCCTGTTGAAGTTGGGTCTTTTAGCACGAAGGTTCTTTTATTAACTGTTCTCTAAATGTTGTTCAGCAGCTGGTAGAAGCTTGTGAAGCGACAGTTTGACGCCATTCAAACCTCCGTGCTCTTGTGAATGCGCGGCGAGACTCCATCTACAAATCCGTATATTTTGGGTGGCATGACTTACTGGCACAAACATACAACACTCACAGTTCTGTTTTGGACATTTTAAAAACCAGTACTTTGCCCTTAAAACTTCGGCTTACATCCAATACACTGATGTTTTCTTTGCCACCTAAATCATGCTCATTTCCACCGCTTGCAGTCCGAGGGAAAATTTTAAATATTATTAAAATAACGTGCAGAATTATGTATTATATGTTTTCCGAGTTTATCAGTAGGCCCTATTAATTCATGAAAACTTGTACATTATGTTGTGGCTTCTGCGTTTGGTCGCAGAGAATCAGTTTAAAAACGAAAGATTCTGTAATGGAGTTCACTTGACAGTTCGATCAAACTACAGGACAGGAAATCTCTTTATGTCCCGGCGGTCTTGCAGTTGTTTTGTGTTCATTAGCTTCTTCTTAAACACTGTTTCAAATAAACCTGAAGTGTGTACTTGTCGTCAGGACTTCTGTACGGTGGTTATGTTCTTGCTAACGTTCAACAGGAGGCTAAGCTGCTAGTGTTTGCTAAGGTTGGCTAGCAGGCTAACTAGCAAACAGTTAACTTGCTGTAGCCGAACTTTAGATGCTGTCGGCCCATCTGATCACTGAAATGTGTTGTTGGCGTATTTGTGTGTTGTCAGCGTCAGTTGTTTATGATGACAGGTGGAGGAACAGAGCTGATGATGTTCACTCGGTGTTACAGTTCCGGTGACTCAGAAATAACTTAATCATCGGTTGTTCTGAAAACCCAGAAGCCATTTTTAAACACTCAATGTTGTTGTGAAGGTATGTGAATAATAAATAAACCGTTTAACGGGGTGCACAAACTGTGGTTACTAGAATGGAGGACCAAAACTGCCAAAATAAAATAAAAGTTGTGCAGCAGGAAGTTGGGATGAGGAGGATCCATCAGCAGAACTGTCTGGACCCAAACTGACACCAAACCCTGAAGCCATGTCTCTAATTGACACGGCACAGCCTGATTTTCATTCTGCATCACCTGGTTCACATCACAACCTTTGACACTAATGGCACCTCATGATCATGTTGAGCGACGCAGAGGTGCTGTGAGCTTTATGACAAATTCACGATGGCCTGTCACCCTGCTGTCTGCTCCCTCATAAAGAAATATAAATAGATTAATATGCCATTAAAAGCACCAGATCCACCATACACACTTTGCTCCCCACGCTGGTGGATCTATGCGCTGTGATGGTGATCAAACGGTAGGCGAAAAGCTAGCTGACAGCCCTCTCATTTGCATGAGGAAGCAGAAATACATAAAGAAATGTAAAAAGAAATGAAAATAATATTAAAAAAATAAATAAGTGTGGGGAAGTAAATAGGAGGAAAATATAAAGAGAAAATGCAGAAATAAATAAGGGAATTAAAAACCAATACATTAATACATAAAGTGGAACATTAAATGGGAGAATAAATAAATAGGGGACTTAATACAAAATACAGATGAAAATTACAACCAAATATAAATTTGTCGAAATTTATAAATTATTTAATGCCTCCATTTAGTTTTAGTAATATTTTTTGGTGCATTTAATGGCATATTAAGTTATTTATTTCTTTATTTTGGCAGTGTCGGTTCCCCACAGATGGTGTCTGTTGCCTGTTGATGATGGTACGCTCTTGTTTTAGCATATGGTGACTGTCAGTGGTATGTTACATAGCTGTTGTACTGGTTCAAGGCTCTGATAAGAAAGTCTGCTGGTTTTCCACTGTTGGACATCACTCTCAACAAGCGCACCATTTGTTTTAAATTCAAATGTCTTTGGTGCTAAATTAGCTCACACCACTTCCCACTGCGATGACTAATCATGTTGGTACCAAATCACTGTTGTTCCACTGACAGAAGCTACCACTTTTATATTGGAAATGTTCCCTCAATGTTCCAACAGTTGTGAGGAGTCCAACCCCCAACATGTTACTTAACTGATTCATGTGCATTAGTTTCATTTCAGCTCAGCTTACTTTACACATTAGTTTCTCCTCTGCTCTCAACACACACACACACACACGGAGCAGAGCAGAGGAATAAAAGACAGTAATTTATTAATATAATCTGTCTGAAACCAAAGTCGAACTCAGATGTGTGGAACTCAGTGAAACAGTGGGCGTATTCTGGTTTATGCACTTTGATTTCTTTTGAAGGCAGAAAAACGCTGTTGTAGTCTGGACAGACAGAAATTGATGCTCTCAGTCTGCTGGTTGTTGAGCTCTGCTATTTTCCTCTCTGCTTCTCCTCCTGTGTGGAGCTGGAAACGAATATTTATGAGGTCTGAAGAGCTTACTCATCGTGTCTCCACCTGCCTGTGAGAGCTGAAAGCCGAGCGCTCCCTCCTGCTTTTGAAGTGACGGCGGCTCGCTGCAGGATAGATCACAAAATCCGTGACCCCGGTCAACCCCTGCTGGACGGCTGTATGAGTGGGTGAGGACACTGGACTTTCGTCCACTGTGGCGTCCTGATATTTCTGCTCTTTGCGTCTGTGGCTGCTCCGTAACAGAGGCCACCTGCCACTTTTTTCACCCTTTTCACGTAAAAACATTGTTGGTTGGAGTAAAAAAGAGACTCCAGACTCTGGCTGGTTTCCTGTTCTGTGTCAGGACTGCATAACACTGACTGACGTATGACTCCATGTTAACAGAGTTAGACTTTCTCATTGTCCGTCGTAATCATTTATTAATCATGATCTATTGTTAGCTGTCATAATTTTCATTTTTTATTAATACTGAGAGATGGCCTATTTTATTATTTCTATGATGACTTTATGATCCATGGAGGTTTTATATTTGTAAAACTTTTCCTGAGACGAGAAAAGAGATTTAAAAATGTCTGACGTCATCACAATGTAAAGTCTATGGGCCGAGCGGGAACTCGTGGGCGGGGCCAGCGGGAGAAACACTACTGAGCATATTCAGTGGGACGCATAACCAGGAAGTAAACCAGGAAGCTAGAAAACTTGCGCCATGGGAGCCGTTCTCATTGGATTGACACCATCTGGTATCTGGTTATTCTTCATACTGTACATTCATGGTTGGTTATTCAGCTTTAAATTGAAAAAGAAATCTGAGTGCAACTTTCGTATTACATTTGACCAATGTCTTTACAATTAGTTGGTGGTTTGGCCAGCTGGAAGACACCTGTTGGTGGCACATTTACTCAGATGTAGAAGAACATTAATTAATTCTGTGTCCAAGCCAAAATACAAGATGAAACGCTTTGTTCTTTGCAAGCTGGTGTCACTGCAGTAGTTTTACTCAGCCAAAGATGGTTCCTCAAGTTAGAAATATCAATCTTTATGTAGAAAAAATATCAAGCTGAAAATGTAAAGTCATATAAATCAAACATCCGTTACCTTCAAGCCAAAGGAGTTCACACAGTGCTGATGAAGCTGATCACCTCCAGGTAAATCTCTGTAGTATACCTGAGTTTTTAAACTGGTGTCAGTGGAGACTTTCCCACGCTGGCTCACCGTTAACGAGGCGTTTAGCAAAGATTGTTGTTTCAGAGCAGAATGGGGGAGTAACCGTAGCGACGGAGTAGGCTATAATATAATACAAGTATGTTGGAGCCTATGGTGTCATATTGACAGTGTTTGTGTAATTACTCACTGCCAGAAGGGGGAGACAGAAGTTCCACACTGCAGGTTTAACGACAACAGACTTCCTATGTGTGGAGTTAAATTGATAGACAATAATCCCACATTTAATCACAGTGACATTATTTGTCAGCAATAAATTCAATTAAATATGTTCTTCAACTGGCCTCAGATGAACTAGAAATATCCAAACTGTGTCCACTGTAAAGTAACCAGACAGGTGACGGGTGAACAGAGCAGGAAGTGGCTGTGTTGTAGGTGTAGGAGCGTTGGTCCAGTGAAGCTGGAGATGAAGCAGAACCACAGCTCAGTCCAGTATGGAGACACTGGGAAAATCCTCTCCACAGATCTATTCTGGGGGTTTTCTGCGAGTCTTTGTCTCGCTGTCATCCTGAAAAAAAGATGATGCAGATGTGGAATAAACAAGGTGTGTCTTGTTAAACACCGTTGTTCAGCTCTTTGTGGTTGTATAGATGTAGTGTGCTGTTACTGTCGCTGCTCGACCGTCCTGGTAATATCGCAGGTGCCGTCTTCCTTTGTGTGATGTAAGCAGGGGAGCAAACAGTTTTAACTGCAGTGAAAATGTTTTAGAAAAGCCTGAATGCCAACAAATACTGATTGAAGCAGATGATGGGAATTATTTTGGGAGTGATTACACTTTGGAGTGATCACACAGGAACAGTCCTACACAGCCTCCACATGAACATATTTCTACAAATAGTAATATTAGTTTAGCCTAAACTTTATCTGTAGCTGTGCAGAAATACCAGGTTTAAACAGAATGACTGGACATTTGAATGTTGATTTGGAATTTGAATGTCTACGATATGAAGGAAGCCTCGAGCTGTTTGGTCTCGTGACTGACCACAAAGTGAAGAAGAGCGGTGACAGAGTGAACTCTGACATGACTCGTGTGGAAATATAAATTATTCTGAATTGATCATATGAGCCATGAGTGCAGATATTTTCTCCTTGATGATTTGAAGCCAGCCTTTCTAAGCGCCTCTGCTTTTATTTGATTTAATCTGAGTTTTACAGGATGTAAATGTGATTTGCTGTTGATGTGTGTGTATCAGCCTTTCTTTACCTTCTCATCATGATGGGCTGTCATTAGATCCCACAGCAACACTTTCTTGATATCTTGTGTTGCTGTGAGGTATGTTTTTATTTTATTTTTCTTCAAAAACCTCTTTGCAATTAATTAAGTTGTCGTTTCCTCTGAAACTGTAATTACAGACCTGCTGACTGTCGTCTTATCTGACAGCTTTGGCCCTGAGAGGTTCTCTTAAGGTTCTCTTAATAGAAATATTCGGGTTTTTTTCAGTGAGGTGATGCCGCCACAGGAACTCATTAAAACCTCTATCCGTCTCCATTAAACCGATTAAACCAGTCACTGCGGGGCCTGAAGTCAGCAACTCCTTACTGTTTCAATTTTGAGAAGCTCAGCCAAATCTGCTTCTACATGCACAGAAATGTACAAGGTCATATTTTTTAACCGACTTCATTTTAACCTGAGAAGGTTTCAAAAGTCAACTTCTCAAAATGGCACAAAACAGGAAGCAGCGGTGACCTATCGTACACAAAGCTGTAGTCTTTCCCATGCTCAGGCATTCATACCACAGCATGGTCGCTCATGGTTTTGAGGTTTAAGCTAGGAATGCTGTTTTCTTTCAGCTGCGTCAGTATACACAGAACCATGCAGGATAACGGCATGGCAGGCTTTTACAAATTAAGTCTTGTCTTAAAATGATCTAACATGACGGAGTGTGGTGGAGCTGCTTTGTCAGTGTGGATGCCATGAATAAGATATTTCTTATAATAGGTGTAATGGAGGACCAAACATCAGTAATGAGGGGTATGTTTAAAAACAAAATGTCTCCAGCGATCCGCCACAGCATTAAAACCACTGACAGTTGTTCCCCCGCGACCCTGCAAAGGATACGCAGTGAAAGTTAATGGACGGATGGATCCAGGCTGTTTGTACTCGATGGTTTTGGCGTGAGAGTGAAACAGCAACCAAGTGGCTTTGTAATAAATGGAAGCTTTTACTTTTTCCCCTGGAGGGCTTGTAATCCGGATGCGAGACAATTCAAACAGGAGTGTCTGTGTCCAGGGTCCGTCTGTCTGTTGCTCTTTTTATTTGTGCTCTCGTCCACAGAGAGCCTGTGACTCGGTGCTGGAGTGTGGTTTTTAAATGGCTTTAATAAATGTGGTACTTTGCTCTCCCTTGACACACTCCCTCCGCTCTGCACTCGCAAGCTGCTCCTGACCTGATAACCCCCCCCCCCCCCCCCTGAAATCACCTGCTGAGCGGTCTGTTTTTTATTTATTCAATGGGTGAACCTGCTGGAGCGTACGTCTGTGGCAGCTGCAGGTTTTATGTTGTAGAAAATGAACCTTCAGCTTGCAGTCGACACTGTGCTGTGTGTGTGTGTGTGTGTGTGTGTGTGTTGGGAGTTCACCTCTGTCCATAATTAATGAGTGTACTCAGGAAGAATGGAGATTGTAAAAGAGCAATTAATATGCGAGTTAAGAGCTGAGTTTGTTTGTTTAGAACAGGTACATTAGCTTTGGTTATCCTCCGAACGTGTCGAGCGGTGACGCATCTGACATGAAGCAAACATAAATGCCAGATATCCATCATGTGCTTCACGTGGTTTTTCATCATCTGAGGTTTTACTGGCTCTCTTTGTAATGACATCACCTTGTTTGCTCTTCTGCAGTGGTTTAATGGTCCCCAACTCCTGGATGGAAGCGCATCAATTCTTTTGCTGTTTGTTTTTTATGGAAAGCCAGTTAAAATCTGTGCTTCATTTGCGAGTAACACATCAGCAACCAGACAGACAACAGATGAGAAGAACAATGGAGCAGCACATATTTTGTACAATGTTTAACCAATGTGAAAGTTCTAACAAAGAGACGTTGAGTGCAGGTTTGCGTCGACTTCAGCGGCCTTTCTGTGTGTAGGTGTCTCCACAGCGCCCACTACAGTAGTGGAGGACGCTGCGTACACATAACTGTTGTGGACAGCGAGCACAGTCTGCACACAGCTACAGAAAAGATGGTGTTTACTTTGGTTCAGGGACAAGTGATTATTTTTTTAAATTATTATTATTTTCCAGGGCTGCGTGATATTTATCTGACCGCGCAGCACCTACACACTCCGGTACAGTAGGTAAACGCACAGAAGTCCCACTCATCACATAGAGTATAGATGTATAAAGAAGAACTAGATACCAGATGCAAAGATGGCGCCTATTCAATCCAATGAGAACTGCTCGCCTGGCGCATATGCCAAAAAAAGTTTTCTAGCTTCCTGGTTTACTTCCTGGTTATGTGGCCCACTGAATATGCGCAGTGGTGTTTCTCCCACTGGCCCCGCCCATGAGTTCCTGTTCGGTCCATAGACTTGACATTGTGATGACGTCACAGATTTTGAAATCTCTTTTCTCGGCTCGAGGAAAGTTGTACAAATATAAAACCTCCATGGATCAAAAATTCATCATAGAAAGAGTCATAATTGACCAAGTTTGCAGTTCGAGGTGTTCTGTCAACAGTTTTACTCACGTCCCTTTTATAATGTTGGTCTATGGGGAAAACGCTTTTTGGGCTGCTGGGTGAAACTGGAAGAAAGGCAAAACGAGACAAATGCAGCTACTGTTAAGTGACCTCTCCTGTTGAATGTGGGCCTACTTGTGGGCGACTTTATAAAACATCCTGCTGATGAAGAAAGTCAACAAAGCAGACACAAGCCCCTTTTACACAGCCTGTCATGGAAAACGTCACACTAGACTCCGACGCTGATGTGTTACTCGTCAGGACTCTTTTCATTGTGGAACGCCGGCTTGTTCTCTAAAATCACACAGTGGGCGGAGTTATGACGCGGTTGTGTTTTTCAGTGTAAATAAACGAAGACGGCGTAGAGGAGGGTCTTTGTCGCAGCGGTATTGTGTAATCTCTGTGTTAAAAGGGAGAGAGAAACAGAGAGAGGAGGGGCGAGCCAAGCTGGTGTGTGTGCAGTCAGAGAACAGAGGTGTGTGTGTGCGTGTGTGTGTGCGTGTGTGTGTGTGTGGAAAATGGACTCAAACATGAACCTCTTTTACCACCTAGAATCATGTTTAACAGTACAGAGAGTGAATATGAATGAGAGCCACACGTGTGTTCATTATTTTTTTATATTTTATATGTTAATATTTTATTACGTGCTTAATTAATAATTTACACAGTCTCTAAATGAGATAAAATGGTTAAATATAAGTAAGTATAGGTTAAATATAAATATAAGTATTATAAGTATGTTTTATTTGATGGGTATATAATTGAAAATGAAAGAAGAAATAGACCTTTCCATATTAAATAACTTATTTACTCATTGAATTTACAGAGAATATCGTGCTACGTATCGTTCTCTGGGTATGAAATGATCTATATCAGGATATGACATTTTGGTCATATGGCAGCTCTAAAGACGAGAGGAATTTAATATGTTTGAATCTAAAAAACTTCCTGCATCTCGTTACTTCTTCTTGTTTTGGTTTAAATTGGCAAAATAAAATGACAAAAATTCCCACCGTCCCTAAAAAAAATAATGACAATGGACTCAATAGCCAATAGCTGATATATTAGTCCAATCACCCGACCTTGCTGTGCCTTGCTCAGTGGCACTTGAGCAGGTCTCGCAGGTCAGTACGGTACAGCGGTGTCTGGTTTGTAGTCCTGACTGCTGCCCCGTGGCTCAGCAGTGAGCTGCTGTGTGGAGATCTGCCTCCGTCCCTTCCAGCCTCTCTGTTCCTCGTGAACGCTGCTGTTGGGATGAACTCGAGTTGCCCTCCGAGCCAACGAGTGTCCCGGAGCAGCTGAGCGGCGGGTTTCTGTGACGCTCTGAGGAGCGGGAAGTCCGCCGTCTGCTGGGGGTGGCCCGGCCCTCGTTTGGCAGGCATCAGCTACTGTCCCACCGCGGGGGATCAGCCGGGCTGGTGGTCTCTCATATGTTGCTGCTCTGTGGGAGGGGCTCGGCCTGCACCGTTCATTTACATGAAGCTGACAAGAGACCAGCTACTGGAGGCAACGGGTCAGCCCGCTGCATGTACAGATAAGGTCCAGGTGTCAGGATTTTATCATACAGTTGGGTTTCTGGTTGGGTTCAGATTGCTGGTCCCCTTTGATGAAATACCCGGACTCCCGAAGCTCTGAGGGTAATAAATCTCTTAAAGATGAAGTCATTTGTATTTCTTTAGTGTCAGTGCACGTGCACACATGAAACGCCTAAACTAGTAATCCTTCATAAAAGACATGACCTTTGCCTCGCTCTTTTTCTTTCTCTCAAGCAAACGATGTGTGTTTGGAGACTGAGAGAATGACAGAAAGAGGAAAAGAAGATGAAAGATGCACTATTGTACGCAGTGTTTCTGGAAGTTAATAACCAGCCCGAACCTGTGATATTTTATTATAAGTGCAGAAAATTAGCTGCTGGATTATATTTCAAACTGTTACGTTACTCGTCACTCACAAATCGTCATGTAGTTTTATTAATATCGTGAATGTTTCTGACAAGCTTGTCATAATCATCCAATTACATATTCCTTTTTATCGACATAAAATTAAGATATTCTGACTGAATTAAAACATTTTTGCATTATAATTTTTTTTCCCCTCAGCGGGAGCCGTGTTTCATGTTACACCGCCTCAGTTTGCAAAGCCTTGTGGCTTTTGTTTAACCACTCAGCATCTGAAAACACCCACGTTTGGAGGGCGAGATGTTTACTACCCCTGAAAGGAACAGGACACCCTGCCCTACACGACCACGCGCAAAACAAAGGGGTAGGGCCAAGTGGTAGGGCTCAGGACCTTCCTGAAAAAGGGCGTATATAAGGTCCAGCTTATGAAATGTGATCTACAAATGTCCTCTTACTATTGGACAGTTGTTAAATGTACAGATTAGTATATTGACACATGACTAGTGAACTGGGTTGGGGTTAGGGGTGAGGGTTAGGGCACCTTATCAGCTCTGTCTCCAGTTAAATGTAACGAAACAGTTTTTGTAGAATTCCATCCACTAAAAAGAAGAAGAAGAAAAGTAATTTGTGCTTATTTTTACGTGTGACAGTGAGACTAGAATAAAAGACAGATTTTGGTGTTGAAATCTGAGTGTCTGAGGTGTTGGTGAGTCTGTGAACCTGCAGCTCTGCAGACGGACTGACAGACTGACTGACGTGTAGATCCAGAAATCATCTTCCCACAGCTTTGAAAATGAATGAATCACTCATTGCACTTTAATTCAGGCCTCGGGCCCCTCCCCTCCGGTCTAATTCAGAGAGGTTTATTTGATTTTGATTTTTCCCCGGCTGGATTTTCTGCCTGACTGAGCCGCTGACTGTACGGCCGAGTGAACAGCTCGTCTGCCTCGCAGGCTGTTCCCGCTCTGCCGTCCTCGGCCGACGAGGTACCACGGAGGGACTCGCCAGTCAAATCTGCGGGAAATCAAACTAACGAGCTCTGACAGGAAGCAACGTGCTACCTGCTGGGAACAAGGCAAACACTTTTGGGGGTTTCTCTCCGAAACGCCTCACAGACTCCGAGCCTCCCGCCGTGCTGTCGACATGGATCTGTTGTTTCCTGTCAGAGGTTTTATCCTGGTAATGAGTCGTCTGTGGTGGAGGACAGTGAGACCAAACCAAACCAAAGACCTTAAAACCGCGGATCACAGGCAGACGGGTTACAGCCTGAAACCATTTACATTCACTTCTGTCTGAACCGGATATTTTCAGATATTTCACTAGAATCGGTCCCATTAAAGTACACACCTGAACTTGATCCCAAACTATTTGTCACAGTTTGTTGGTACAGAAATTAATCGTATCTTCTGATTCCTGCCCCTCAGGTCGCCTTGACGTCATGCCTGTCCTTGTGCTGTCGGAGGGGGCGGGGCCAGGCGCCCAGGTACCAACACACCTGACCAGGATTCCCATCTCGGTCATCGGGACCAGCACCGACTACAGCAACAGTACAGTCAAGGTTTGTTTACAGCAGCCAGTAAACAGAGAGGAACTCATTTTTACACAATAATAACACTGATGATACTGACTGTATCCACACTTTATACACTTTTCCAACTTGACTTGTGACAGCTGTGGACTCGAGGATGAACTGATTAGGTCAAAGGTCAAGGTCACTATGACCTATTAAACACATTTTGAGTCATTACTCAAGATTTCAGCTTCTTAAATGATGTGATTTGCTGCTTTTCTTTGTCATTTATGACAGTAAATGAAGAGTCTTTGGGTTTAGGACTGTTGGTTGGACAATTTATAAAAACTTTAAATGATTAATCAAATAATCAGCAGATTAATCGAAAATTGATATAAATGTTAGCGGCGGCCCTGTTCCTCAGGTTTAGCACATCAACCTTAAATACCACAAAGACGGGCGAAGCCAGTTTTAAGGATATTTCCCGACTGTCAGAACATTAATCTCACAAATATGGAGCCCTTAATGTTTTTTTTTATGGTTGTTTGAGAGAGAGTTAATGAAATGAAACAAACCCAAAAAACACTTAAAATTTCCTTTCAAGAATTCTAATTAACACAGTGTGGGAAAAAAATAAGCTAAAAGTTGTTTAGTGCATCTTTTCTGTGGAGTTGAAGAATTTCATGTATTTTCCTGTTTTCTTGGTATTTTCTTGCACTTATATTCATGTATTTTTCTCATTCTCATGTATCTGTCACCAGCCACCATCTGTTCACATCCACCTTGTTTCTCTTTACGCGAGGTTATTTTCTTGTTCTTGATTAGTACTCTGCAGGAATATATCTATGAAAACCAAAGCAGCAGAATAATCCACCTTCTGTCTCGCAGCTCATTTCCCTGAGGCACTCATCAACACCGCTCAGTTTTCCGACGTGGCTTTGATCAGTTGACAGGCCCTCTGTAAAGTTCTGCCGAGCTTCAGTCGCAGCTAAACGCTTTCCACTTTGTCTCTGAGTTAAGTGTTTTATGTTTTTCCAGGGGAACGTGGTGCACAAAGGTCCACTGGTGTCGTTAGCAGCCGACAACTTCATCCTGAAGACTGTCGTCCAAGGTAGCTCTCAGCGCGCGTGTGTGTGTGTGTGTCTGTGTGTGCGCGTGTGCACGTGCGTGTGTACGTGTGTGTCTGTGTGCGCGTGCGTGTGTGCGTGCATCACCTTTCTGTTTGTACAGACACCCTCTTGGCTTCTGTGCGTTACAATTAGTTTTCAAAGCAGGATGGTACGGATGTTTGAAGAAGGTTCGTACTGTTGACTGTTGCTACAAGGAATCCATCCAAACCAAAAGAAATCATCTCTTTGTGTACTTTGGTGTTAAGTCTTTAACTTTACCACTGTGTTTTTAAAGGAGAGGAAAAACCTCAATTTAAAGTCTTAAATTAAAGCCCCCCCTCCATTCAGAACTGTGTTTTTCTTCTTGTTCCTCCAGTTGAATGTTTAAGCTTCACTATGTGGAATGATGTATGTGCAGTCTTTCATTGCTGAAAGTGTAAATGTTCTCTGTGCTCTTTGAATATCTGATTTTAAGAGCATGATTTGTGACATCACAAACGGTCCTGGTCAAATATTCAGCAAACACAAGTGTGATGTGGAAACTTGAAGCCTCCAGTGCACAAACACTAAGAATGGACTTTACAGTGAAGGAGGAGACACACAGATGCCTTTTTAAGGATTTTAATGTGGAAATGATATGTTCTTTGGCTTAATGTGACCATATTATGCTAATTTTCAAGTTAATATTTTTATTTTAGGTTAACACTAGAATAAATTTACAGGCTTTAATGTAGAAAAAACTTTCTTCCTTTGAAGTTCATACTTTTAAACTTGGAGGTCTCCATTTGATTATGTTTGCTGTCATTTAGCGCCCCCCAAAACCTGCCGCCACTTTTTTAACAGAACTTCCTGAATTTTTATCCACACTTGTTTTAAACTATGACAGAGTTATTCTTTGTGGCGACTTTAATATCCATGTCGATGACTCCAACAATGTCCATGCTACTAATTTCCTAAACATGGCTACTTCCTTTAATTTTAAACCGTATGTCTGTGGACAAACACATAACCGAGGCCACACATTGGGCCTTGTATTTACCCTGGGTGTAACTATATCCTCTATGGAATTACTGGAGGTGACTGTGTCCGATCACAAATATATAGATTTTAACTGTGAATCACCTGTTATTAATACTGTTTCTTACCAACCGTCACCAAGGTTGGCGACCCAAAGCATCAGTATGTGAGGACCTGGGAATGAGACTCGGCCATCAGCTGTCTGTCTCCACAGTCACTTACTGCACCTGGTTTCTCTGGTCAATTTTAGGGTCATAAATAATCAAAAACTGAGCGAGACTGAGGGGGAAAACGGTACTAAAGTACTAAAATAAGTGTAAGTATACACGGTGAAGAATAAAAGAAGTATACACAGCATGAGAGCAAAGTTGCTCCAAGAACAGCTATGAGTGGATCGGGCTCACAACGCTTCTCAGAAGTGTGTAAATTTTATTACTGGACCAGAAAGAATGTGTTAAATTATTGATCATAGACTGCGCAGTAACAGCGGCTGTAAAATCCATGAAGTAATCATTTCCTCAGTCTTAATGCAGAGCTGCAGTGAAGAGATCGAGAAGACAGTCCGGATTATTTAAAAGCTACTTTGAGTGAAATCCCGTTGGCTGTGACTTTGGGCATTTTCACTGGTGTAACTGGGGAAACTGGACATGTTTGTCATCATAGAAGTAGATCATTCTGCTGCTTTCCCTTTGACTCACAGCTCCACTCTCTCGTTGCCTTCAAGCACAGCAGCCTTCAGTCTTCATATTACTGTGGGCGGGACATTGAGTGAGACCGCAGAGTGGTGACTATAGATGTATTAAAAGAGCTTATATTAGAATACTTATTTAATAAAATAAATAAATTAAAAGAAATACATCTGTGGTGGTGACTACAGAACACAAAGTCGCACATTTTTAAACAAATTTAAACTGAAAAATGATCCCATCCATGACCCAAAAACCATGATATGATCGGAACCCTGAGTTTGTGATCCGTTTCACGTGTGTCTGTGTCTGTGTGTGTGTCTGTGTGTGTGTGTGTGTGTCTGTGTGTGTGTGTCTGTGTGTGTGTCTGTGTGTGTGTCTGTGTGTGTCTGTGTGTGTGCGTTTTTGTTACCTACTGGGGACCTTTTCTGGCATAATCACTGACCTTGTTGGGACCAATAGTCCTC
>JBBPCS010072216.1:0-16444 GCA_037974645.1 Hollardia meadi
TGGTGATATCCATGGGTTCCAGACTTCAGGCTGTCATTGACTGCAAAGGATTTTCATCCAAGTATTAAAAACAATCCTCCCGAAAGGTTAATGCAATACTTTTGTTAAACCCCTTGAATTAAAGCTGAAAGTCTACACTTCAATCACATCCTGATAGCTTCATTTCAAATCCATTGTGGCAGTGTACAGAGGCAAAATTACAAAAATTGTCACTGTCCAAATACTTATGTACCTGACTGTAACTGCTATGAACATCTGCACAGATCCATACAGGAAAAAGGATCATTCTGCACTAGATAACGTTCAGTGTTTTCACTCTGATATCACTCGATCTAAAGTGACAATGATGACCAGCAGGTGTTGTTTGGAAGTATTTCAACAAAATAAATGAAATGAGTCCAAGCAATGTAATGTTAAAGTTGTGAATCATAGAACAACTAAGTCAGCAAATAACCATTTGCACATTAAGCACAAGGAGAAAACAGTGGAGACAGATAACAGGCCATCACTCATCACTGCATTAGCTAGCAGTGTAGGTATGCGCCATTGTGATGCCACCAGGGCAGAGAAGATCAGCTAGCTTGAATAAACTCCCGTTAAGCTTTGTGGTGGGAGGAGGCTTCCATGAGCTGATGGCGTCTGTTGAGCCGGAGTACAAACTATCATCACTGTGAACAACTATGAGAGTGGAGAAGATGTAATGTTATGAGGAAAGGTTGAGACTGAGGGTTGATCACTACAATGTTGTTCGTTTCTGACCCTATTCGTATTTTAGATTTTTTGTCCTCGATAATAATTCAATACAAGTACTGAAGGACATTATTTAAGATGCCCATCCCAGGTTATAAAACAGGAGTCAATGCTACAAACACGACTTTTGAATAAACTGTGCAAAATTGTCCCATAAACAAACTAGCTAACAAGACCATTAGCAAGCTTGTTGAAAAGCTTTTGTCTCTTCAATTGAAAGAAATTATGTACAACCCAAGAACAAAATGCCACAGTACAGAAAGAAAACAGAAAGACGCTCTGGGAGCTATTGTGACTGATTTAACAGCTACAGAGACGGCATACAAAACAGAACAATTTCCATCATAGCTGAGGTGCAGTTAAAGGCTACGGAACAGCACCTTGAATTGGAACCGTTTTTTCAAAGCAAGAAAGTGTTTTGTGCTCTGGATCTAGAATAAAGAAGAAGATTTTTCCAGTTAGATCTACATCATTTCTTTTAAAAAAGAAACTTTCCCATAGCTTCATTTTATGGGTTATTTACACAGAGACCATTGCTTCAAGTTTGATCAACACTTTTCAAATATAGCACATTCAAAAACTGGCAGTGTGTTGTTTATTTTTTTATTTTGATAAGTTATTTGTATTCTCCTGTCTGCATTTTATACCCTTTATAACTGATGTGAGTAAGAACTGCAGTGGCAACTTGCACTTTCCAAAAATGTATTGTGTTCATAAAAGTTCATAAAACTCTGAATTAAGGTTGGGTTCCAATAGCCAGCTCCATTTTGGATCAGATTCTAAGTTAAGTACAATCCCTACATTTGTTAAGATAAAATAGATCTGATGCTATTGAACCCCAGGCCTACTCCTTATGAAAGAGAAAACAATAATTCTAAGTATTAATAATTAGCAATGAATAGTATTTTGTTCATTTCATGATGTGAGTAAGAAATAACACTGAGTACTTTGAATGAAGCAAAACTTTTAGTGGCTGCGTGTGGCGTTCCAGACCCTGTTTAGAGGTCTAACAGTTGTTTCTCTGTTCATGTGCACCAGTGAGAGCTGGGAGAAGGGTGGGGTTGGCGGGTGGAGATAGAACAGCCTGAAGCAGGGCTCCTATTGGTGCTTCCACACTGCCCTAACAAAAACAATGTAGCCCCAAGCCTGACCCGGCCCACTGCTCTAAGAGAACAGTTCACAGAGCTGTGTGTAAATAAAATAATGGGCATGATCACAGCTGGGCACAGTGCAGATAGGAGACTGAGGAACAGCAGGATTCAGTGCTTTTATCTCTTCTTCTCCTCCTCCGTCTCCCTCTCTCTCTCCCTCTCCTCCGGCCTCTGACGGGGGGGGGGTTTGCTCCTGCTATTGAGTCGAGCTTTTGGCATTTTTCTTGCGTTACTTCTTGACCCGGTACACGTGGAAGGTTTTGTTCTGGAATGTTCTGGTGAACAGAGAGGTGTATGCCGCCGTGTCTGTCTTGATGGCTTCACAAAATCGAGTGTGGGCGGCCGAGACAAGGTCTGGGTCGTTCTCTCCCAGCCCGTCCATGATCTGATGATACAGAGAACAAGCATGTCATCATCAACAGCAACAAGAATGACAGCTAGCACTAATATATATTCTTAAATAGGACATGTCAATCAATGCATCATCAACACATTTGAGATATACAGTAGTTGCTGTAAATAAACACTGTCAACAGGGTGATCGACAGCCTCTCACAGGCTCTGATTTCACTTTGTGATCCTGCCAGCTGGGTCTGGCAGAAACTCTGCAGGACTGCATTAGGATTTTGATTCTTTAGGAGGTTTTTTAAATTTTTTGATCACCATGAGGGCAAATATCAAATTTTTTAGCATTAAATGTAAAGATGCTAGTCCTGAAACCTAAACTAGTGCACAAAGAGATGCTGGGTTGATGGATTGCTTTTCTTGGAACTAGTGAGTCTAAAATGAAAGTAGATATAAATACAAGAATATGTTTATTGTATCAAAACAAGAATCATAATTGGTGCTATAAAGGCCAAACTATTTTTACATAGAACGCATCAATGCTATAAACAACTAAAAGATGAATAAGATGTTCATTATCAGTATTTGACGAGGCATTGTAAAGGCCCTGAAATCAACTTCTTACTATAAGTGATTGGATCCCACATGACTATATTCTCTGCCACAGTTGCAACAGTTTTGGTTATTGCACATGAGAGATTTTTGGGTAACACTTTAGATGAGGGAAAATATATAATAATATATATATAATATATTATATAGAATATATAATATATATGAACAAGTTGCTTATTAACATGCATATTAGTAGCATATTAGCACTTTATTAGTCATTATAAAGCACTTACAATGCCTTACTTCGATTGACCATATTCTACAACTAGGTCTTAACTGTTTTCCCATAATAACCTCCTAATTACTGTTTATTACAAGTTTAAAACTTCCTTACTAACAATTAATAAGCAGTAATTAGAATGAGGGACAGTTATTTCATGGCCTAGTAGTTGTAAAATATCATCATGCAGAATAAGGCTTTACTAACTGTGTTATAATGACTAATAACAAGTCAATATACTACTACTATGCATGCTAACAAGCAACTAGTTAATAGTTAATTTGTGTTCTCTAATCTTAAGTGTCACAGATTTTTGTAATTTGAGTTTTGTTCCTGCTTTTTTCACTGCTGAAGTGGGCCAGACGTGATGACAAAAAACCAAAGGGACTTTTTAAATATATTGCATAAAACAGGAAGTAGTAAAAGTTCTCTCCAAAGTTCTCTCCAGTTTCTGTGTAGTCCTTAAAATTAGGTATCGCATGACCTTTGAGATTTGACAGATACATGGACCTTGATTTGCTATCATTGTATCTGCTTGATAGACTTGTTATTCTCTGCAACAATACCACATAATCCATGGTTTGTAAATAGTGAATAATCAGTATGAAGGCTCAGAAAGAAAGAAACAAACAAGGAATATGGGAGTTAAGAAAGAAAAAGACCACAAGAAAGAGAAAGAAAATGAAAGAGAAGAGCGAAAGAATAGGACAGACAAATGTAAACCCAGAGTTCTTTTAATAAAGCTGTCTATATATCAGATGTCACCTGTGCTGTGAGACATTTACACATTTACACCACGACTCTGTGTTTCATGTGTCTTACACCACACTGAGACAAACAGCCAGACTGATGCTCATCTCGCCTATGGTAATCCAAATAGCCAGTGCGCCACATCTGACATCAAAATAAGGAGAGATGTAGAGACGGAGGGGTGGTGGTGGTGAGGGGAATGAAAGAGAGTGACAGCAGGAAGACTGAGAGACAGTGACGTACAGATGAGAAGTGAGACTATTGATCTTTGTGGAGGCTGAGAGCTTTCACCCAGTCAGAAGTTGGCAGAGGGGAGGGCACATGTTGGCTACATGTGCACACGCACACACGGACATGCTCACGCACAGTCACAAAGAGTCACGTTAAATAAATGCCACCCACATGTCCGTTGGCCAGGTCCAGCAGGTCCCGCAGTCTGCAGCCTCGCCTGTGCCTCCGCTCATAACAGATGCTGTTTTCCAGCACCACATAGTCAGCCCCCGCAGCCCTTAGAATGCTCTGGACTTCCTCCGGGGACCGGCGAGCGTACACCTGATACACCTGCTCACACACACACACACAAAGAATGGAGGTGGATTTATTTAAGTATGTGTGGATTTTTGATTGCTTTTCTTGCCTAAAGATCATCTGGCTTTATAATTTCACACCAGTATTGTCAGAAGGAGAAAACTTCTCTTCTGGAACTCAATTATTGGGTACATTTATTTTCTGAATTACAGTTTTGATGGAAGTTGGTTTTAGATTCAATTATAAAATGTTTACTGAAAAAAATCTGAAGGAAAACAATTATGAGTGAAACAAAATCAGAGGGAGAAGAAAAACAAAAGTGTTAAACATAACAGATTTCTGAAAACTGTTCAACAATTTTCATCTTTTATTTGTAGCAGATGAAATCAAACTTTTTCACAAACTATCCAACCCATAGGTAATGTAAGCCAATTGTACCAATGATATCACAATTTTATAGACATGAAAATGCAACACTACACCTGTCAATGATGTCACAATGATGACAATGATAAGAATTCCTAGTCTTCGAAATGTCAGTTTTCTGCCCACTCGAGTAGCAAACGAGGGACGCAGCCTTGTGCAGGTGATGCTCAAAAAGAGTTCTGATTCAAATCAGAATGTAGAGTGACAGAATGACAGAATCTGATCTGGTTCCTAACTGAGGGGTGACTCACTATTTCATTGTTCATTTATTTTTTGTTTCACTTTGATGTCAGAGCAAATTGATGTCTCGATTAGTGAGTTGAGAATTAGTTGCCAAATACTTTGATAATTATTCATTGTTTCAGTCATTTTTCAAGCAAACATTTGCTGGTTCCAGCTTCTTAAATGTAAAGATTTGCTGCTTTTCTTTGTCATTTATGATAGTAAATGAAGAGTCTTTGTGTTTTGGACTGACGTCTCTTTGGGCTCTGGTAAATTGTGATGAGAATTATTTAAACATTTTTAGATTTTATAGCCTAAATGATTAATCGTGAAAGTAAATGGGCAGACTAATCGATAATAAAAATAATAGTAGCAGCCCAAGAGCAAACACTGTCAACAGTCACGTCAGCAGCTCTGTGAGGCTGTACTGTACACAGTAGTGCTTTGAGCTACATGCTAACAAGCTCAATTAAATGCTAACATGCTGATATTTAGGAGCCATGCTTACCATGGCTAAAAATCTTTAAAACATTTTTTTTTTAGAATTGTTGTACTGAGGTTAATGTCCAAAAATCCACCTACCTTGTAAAAGGATAAAAAATACATGTGGATGAATGATTTTGCAACCCATGCCCAAACTACCTGCATGGCTCAATGAGATTTAATATTCTTCATATTCATATTCTTCAATATTCTAGCTTTGAAAGAATAATTTTGGTGATATTCTATATTTTTTGTTTTGTCAACATGAAAAAGCATGAAAAGAGGCATGAAAAGCCTCAAACCAACAAAAAGGTGTGTGTATCAAAGCCTGATATATCTTCTTCCTCTGTGCCAGACCTCCATTGTTGTCCAAAAGCTATTAAAAAACACATCTATGAGCCACACTGGTACACTGCGTGACATTTCCCCCTTTTACCATAAACACACACAAACCCACATACCTGCTGTCGTAAATACTCACAGCACCAAATGTGTATTAATACCCCTCCCCCAAAAAATGCAATATTTCATTCTGAGTGAGTAATATTTGCTCAAAACTACAGTAACCAACTGTTTTAGGAAAGCATTTTGGAAAATGAAACAATACCTTTGTGCCCGTTTTCTTTAAACAAATGACCTTGGGGATGAACGACTGCTTCTCAATTCAGAATGTTTGCATGCTGGCTATGTGAATTGATTCAGAAAGAGGTAAGGAGAAATAGGTAACCAGAATAACTGTGTCCTTGTCCACTAATGGATTACTTTGTAGTGAAAAGCCAAGAAAAGGACTGGAAACATCATTAAGATTCTTACAAATGTTTGAAAACGAATTTACACAGTTTTCCTCCTCTATAACACCCATGCACATACTCTGCCTACTGTCGCAGATCATTAATGAGCTCCACACTAAGCTCAGGCCTCACCAGCGGCTCAACATGGCTGACTCCCCACTGGGAGGAAAACATGAGCTCAACTACCCAAGAGATGATCCACACATTACTTTCTGCTCATTGTGAAGAGGACACGCACAGTATGCAGAAGCACAAACAAATCAATAACAGCAGAGTTAATTTGCTACAATGTTTTTCATCAGTCATAACTATTATACTACTGTACTATTATATATTTTCATCTTACCTGATTATCCATCTAGATAGTGTTGGTGTGAGTTGCTCAGTTTTGGAGATATTGGCTGTAGAGATGTCTGCCTTCTCTTCAATATAATGAAACTAGATGACACTTTGCTTGTGGTGCTCAAGGTGCCAAAAATACATATGAAATACTCAACAGCAATGTCTCCTTCCAGAAAACCCGGTTAAGAGGAAAAATGGGGATTTTTGATTTTAAGGTGAACTGTCCCTTCAAGTCTATTGGCCATATGTTATAGCCAGCGTTGGGTGTAAACGCGTTACTTTGTAAGTAATACTCAGATTACTTTTTTGTGGTAACGAGTAACGCATTAGTTTTGCAATTCGAGTAATCACTTATTTAGTTAGGTTTTCAAATAAGCAGTCCGTTACTTTTAAAATATCTCCGTATTTCCCTGTGTCTTCTATTGCCTTAAATGAATGTTTGTTGAAACGTGAAGGACTGTAGACTATAAGAGCCAGTGTTTTATTGTTCTCATAGAGGCTGGTGTACTGTGCCGATATGCCTCTTCTCAGATCACTGTCAGATCGTTAGCAGCAGTGGAAAAACAGCATGTGGAGCCAGCATATTTTCACGTTTAACTCGATGAATTAAGGATTTATTTAGACCGAGTTTTATTTCGTTTATGTCTCGTTTTAAAAGTGTTTTACGATGAGTTAACGAGGTAATTAATTAAGCTCGTTGTTTGGTTAAAGAGTTACTTTTCTCAGTAAGTACACTGTAACGTAACAAGTTACTTTTTAATGGTTGTAATCTAGTAAGATAATGAGTTAAAAGTAACGACCCAACACTGGTTATAACAACATGCATGTGAAGGTCAAAATCCAGTGATGCACGATGCAAAGAGAATTTACACAAAGAAAACTAAAATTTTTGTTTGAAAACATTTAACATTTGCCATTTAACAAATCACTTCAATTGTAAAATGAACACATTTACTCAACTTTGTTTGAAAAGTATTTTCTTTCATTAATAACAGTGAAAACCTTTTGAATCCACATTAATAGAAAACAAAAAACTATGTTCCTCTACAGCTTTTCTCACAACCATTACTAAGATGCACTTAAGTGCGAGTGCCACCATCCATCTCTCCTTTACTGGAGCGCAGTATTTTTAGGCTCCATTTTTCTTACATTACCACTCAGTCTGACTGAATTATTGCACATTGTACTCAATGCATCTTGTGATTCCTTATTCATTCACACAATCACTGCAGGTCACTGCCCATCAACAGAAAATTTCCTGGACTCTCGTGCAAGATATAAGCACAGAGCTGAGTGAGATGGATGGGTGAGGCAACGTGGCTTCTGCTGCAGTCACACAATACAGATTTCTTCTCTGCGTAGTAGTAGTAGAGTAGTCATTAGAGCAACAGCAAGCTCTGGAAAAAAAGGCAATAACTTCTGACTTTGATTCCAGTACCAAAATATAATCCCAATGTTGTATATTACAATAAAAAGGCAACCAAGAAAAAAAAAAGTTCATTGAGAAAAATAAAAAACACATTCCTTGTGTGTTCACATGCTTGGTCAATAAAGCTCATTCTGATAGAATGCAAAGAAGATACAAATTCTAAAACGTGGAGTCTTCACACACACGTTTAACCCGGCAGCACAGAAGATCTATACATCTGCACAGTTTCAAGGTGGACACCCGAGATTAGTGTCACCAATCTTCCCTTCTGTTCCTGAGTTATTATGAAGTCGCAGGGAAGTTGACCTTTGGGATATAAAATGTCATCATTTTATGCTATTAGATATTTGTGAGGAATTTTGACATAATTAGCATATGAATTCTTGAGTTATGGCCAAACACGTGTTTTGTGAGGTCACAGCGACATTCAACCGCCAAAATCTAATCGTTTCATCCTTGCGTCCAGCTGGACGTTTGTGGCAAAACGTCAGAAAACATATTGCCTCCAGCTACTACTGTTGCCAGCACAGAGGCCTAATTCAACTCCCAGGAAGTCCCGAGATGCCAAATTGATTTGAAAATACAGCATCTCCATCTTTTTTGAAGCATATCTTCACTGTAGCCGTTAAGATGAAAGCCTGAATGCACACCCCCACAGTGAAGATTTCGGCTTAAAAAGAATAGGATCCATTTTGTTTTAATTTTTTTCTTCTTGTTTTTATACTTTTTAAAGCGAGTCACCAGCTTCTTCAGTTGAATGGAGATTGCTGCAACGCTGTTTTGCTGTGAAGCTCAAGAATTGATTTGTTGACAAAGAAACTTCAACCATCTTTCCATTAGCATAGGGGGAAGTGGATAATGACTGAGTTTTCATTTTTGGGTGAACTATTATTTTAACACCAGCATCAAATTGAATGGCCTCCTGAACAACAAAACGCTTTGAACCTGACAAAATACAACTTGAAAAATATTAGCAAATTTGCTAAAACAAAAGAGAAATAATTAATAATATACAGTACATATATTGTAAACCCAACATTAAACCTTACACAAGATCCAGCTGGAATACACAACTGTTTCACTACATTCTATGCAAAATTATAACTCCTGAACATAACGAGCAGCCAAAAACTATTGTAATTTTACTTTGTTAAAACACGTACTTACCATCTGCTAGTAATGTTTTAAAGCCATATGCTGACAGTGACCTGAATCCCACTGCAGCTTCAGCCATTATTCTGCTCTGAACACAGTTATAAGGGGCCGTGGCTCTGGTAGAATAACCATAAGCCTCATAACGGAATTACTACTAAGACCAAATCAAGACCAAATACACAGATATACAAATCAGAAGTAAAGACCTCTCTCTTCATCTCATCACTAATTCATTCTGACCACACTGGCTTTATTTAAGGGAAACTCTCTCTCTCTCCAGGAAAGACACAGAGGATATAGTGATGCACCAGATTTTTTACAAACCAAACAATTACTCAGAGTTAATTAATCGTGAAAATAATCAGCAGATTAATCCATAATGGAAAATAATCATTAGCTGCAGACCATCACAAAATAGTTTAAAACTAGAATTACCGCCTCGCTGTATGCCTTCATGCACCAGCCAAGTTGCCATTTACATCCACGTCTGACTTACATAATATATCTAGTGATTGATCTAGTGACAGAGCTTCATCACGTGGTGCAACGACAATCATCTGAAGCTCAATATCAACAAAATCAATGAGCTTGTGGTGACTACAGTGCTTCAAATATGGATGTTGCTGCAAAGAAGCTCTTAATTATGAAACATGGATTCTTCCCACACATGTTCAACCTGGCAGCATCGACACAATCAGCACAGTTCTGTGAAGTTTTCCTCGGGTCCAAGTGGACATTTTTACCAAATTTGAAGAAATTCCCTCTAAGCGTTCGCGTTCACAAGCAAGGGATTGATGTGAGGTCAGTGACCTTGACCTTTGACCTCCAAAATCTAATCAGCTCATCCTTGAGAGAAGAATTTCTGTCAAGGTGTTCCTGAGAAATCATGTTCACAAGAATGGGATGGACAGACGGATGGACAACCCGAAGCATAATGCCTCCGGCCATGGCTATCATCAGCGCGGAGGCATAATGAGCACCATCCAAACTAACTACAGCAGTAGAATACTGCTTTTACATTAAGTGCACAGTATGTACAAAACAAAAGATGTAAGTAGAGTGGGATCATGGGAGTTGTTGTCTTCATCGTTAAGGTGTTAAAGTAGTGACAGGCGACCAAATGCGATGCACAGTTACCTTGAATAAAATTATGGATATCTCTGGGTTTGACCATTGTATTCATTCCTTTATGTGTAAACTTTATTTTGAAAATACAGGTTTGTTTCTGTCTCCTTCACTTTCCGCTAACCTCTCTGCTATCTGTTTCTGCCATCTTTAGCAGTGCAGAAGTCACAGACGATAGAACTGCTATATGGTCCTTGCAGCACAATAATTAAATTCTCTCTCTGTAATGCATGATGTTGCACTGTCTCATCGATGTTAAGCGTAGTTATTGTTCCACTGTAAAGCCTCGTTTCAGTAACTAGACAGTTTGGAAATTAGCTTTTATAAGTGTTAAGCTAACTGCCTGGCCTAGCTAGCTTGCCTTGTATTATGGACCAGAGAAAAGGAAAGGCGTGAAGTGAAGATAGCGTTAGTCGAGTTGACGAAAACTTGTTCCTTAACTGCAATAAAAGCTTCACAACAAGAGTAAATTATGAATGTAATCCCTCTTAAACCAAAGATGGACAGACATATTTCATCCAATCGCGTTTCTCTACTGACTCTGCATGCAAACGCACCGCTTCTAGTTGTTCTCACATTCTGCCTGAACATAGTCATTACATGCCTCACAACATGACTCACTTGACATGATCACTATTTATTTCTATGAATTTTTCTATTTATTTTGTTTGTGTTATCTTGCAGCCCCTCTGGTAGTGTCCACAACCCTGTGTCTGTTTGACAGTATAGTGCAGGCTAACAGTACCTGTCGGGTCCTCTCCCGCAGGTCTTTATCTTCATAATGGGGGTGGTTGGTGAGAACTCTGCCTGTGCACAGCTTGATGCCAGCCAGCAGCTGCATGCTGCCTGCAAATACAGCATGCTTAGGGGTCTTTGTGCTGTGGACAAACAGAGAGATAAAGAAGACAGAAGGACACACCATTCATGGCTCTATATATATATATATATATATACACATACATACACATACACTGTAGGCCTATACAGTATATATATAGAAAGATGATCTTTGGAAGGTATTCACAAGTACATAGTGTTATTAAGAAAACTGATCGAATTTTGTTTTAGTTTGTTTTCTATCTTTGTAGTCCACATACTTTTGCTTTCTGCATTTGCCACAATAATTGGGACACACTGATGGCATTTAAACAATTCTTTCAGGGATACAGGCTTCAAGGACAGCAGCTATCTGCTTCAAGACCAAATACAAAACCATTCTTTGTACAGACAAATTAAATCACATCAAGATGGCAAAAGATGTGAAGCTACTATAAAACAGAAATATCTGCAGGCACAAGGACAAGTCTGACACGCAAACACACCCACAGGCGCCTCCTTTATAATGTTAACCTAGGGGTCATTTTTAATCTAACTCATGCCTACACAGGACAGTGATAGGATTGACAAAGCTTATTGCTTGAGCTAAGAATACTGGACACTTTGACACTCAGCTTTCATATTGTCAACACAAGACCAAACATTTGATATTGAGACTGGGCTGGGTCGAAAAGCTAGCAATATAATCAAACACATACTCAACATAAGGTAGGAGTATACCTGATTCCTGATGGGAAAACGCAGGGTTAAGTAAAAAAAACAAATATATTGATACATAGAGTACATGTCAACAGCCAGTCATCCTGTCAACTAAAGGCATTTTTAGCCACCAGGAATTTTTGATATTTATGTTTTACCTATCTGAGAGAATGACGCCGATCGATTAACTATTGGACACTCTACCCTTGTTGTACTCTCCGTCTACTTATATTTTAATCACAAATGCTCTGCAGGAAAGGAGGACAGAAAGAGACATTCTCTCGGATCGCACAAACCAATTTCAGAGTCACATACTAGGGGTGCAACGGATCACAAAACTCATGGTTCAGATCTTATTACGGTTTTTGAGTCATGGATGATCCATTTTTCGAATCAGCAAAAAGGGGAAAAAAGGGTTAAATTCATTCAAAAATGTGTTACTTTGTGCTCTGTCTGTAGTCACCACCAAAGATATATTATACTGTAAGTATTATAATTTAATTTATTTTTTATTTATGTTATTTTATTAAATAAGTATTGGTATATATACTACTCTGTAGTGTCTTTCAATGTCCCACCCACAGCTCTATCTGATGGGTTATACTTCACTAGTAAATAGCCTATTAAGACTGAAGGCTGCTGTGCTTGACAGCCAAAGAGAGACTGGAGCTGTGAGTCAAAGGGAAAGCAGAGACTTGCAAAGCGGCAATGAATATCACAATCTCATGGTCTACTTCAAGCATGCCCAGTTTCCCAGTTCCACCACCCGAAAATGCCCAAAGTCACAGCCAACGGGATTTCACTCAACAGAGGTGAAAGTGATGGCTTTTAAATAATGTACTGTATATGATAAATTCCTAAGAAAAATAATGTGTTTTACACACATTAAGGAATGTAAACATTTTCTAGCAGACTGTCACTGACAATAACGACTGCCTACACTCTGATGTTGCTGTGGATATCTGCGATAGCAAGTGCAAAGGCTCTTTTAAGAGTCATACTTCAGAACAGATTAACTTATCACCTGCTGTCACAAAAGGACTAAGAGTACTCGATGCCCTCTTCACAACTTCTTTTGACACAGACAAACAACTAATTCACTTTTTACATAAAGCCCTGCAATGGTCCACTCCCCACACAGGTGTCGTACATATTTTGTCTGATTAGACCTCTTCTTATTAAATGTATTATGGTTGATGAAGCCTGAGTACTTTCTAAAGTCATTTTACAGACTGCTGAAGACTTAAGAGAAGAGAAGCAATATAGAAACGTATTTTCTGAGCTGTTATGTAGAATTCATTAAGCACACGTTTTTCTGTTTTTTTGCAAACATGCCCACAGAAAATCAGAATATCAATTAAAATCCACATGATTTGGATCAGGCTAGAATACAAGAGGAACAGGCTTCTATACTGTGCAAATATTTTTAGTGGTGCTGAGGGGAAGTTCTTGGTGTGCATGGCATTTGGTAACCTCACATAATTCCAGAGTTAAGTGATAATGAGTGGAATGTTGAGGACTAATAGTGAGATTAAGAATGTGATTGGGAGTGTTCTTATGAACATGTCAGGCCATTAACGTTCTACTGAAGTCTCACTTCTGATTGAGACGTGTGTAGTTCAATTAAGGACATCTCTCTCTCTCAACTGCCTTGGGATTAGTTAGTACAGAGATAATAGACAGACACACACACAGAGAGAGAACACAGGCGCAGAGCTGTACTTTCCCTATTTAGGGATGAGGCCAAATGTTGCTAATTTGGACAATTTAAAACATGACAAGAAGCAGCATGACTAGGAAGGCAGTTAAGTAAGTGAGAGAGAGAGAGTCAGTGAAAGTGCGAGCAGGATGTAAAAAAAAAAAACTGGCAAGGATACAGTGGGAGCTTAAACATTGATTTTTACTGAGGGATTGACCGTTAAATAGTGACATGTTTCTTAAGAATGGGTAATTTATTTTAAATATACAGACAGATAGACACAGTAAGACAGATCTACATAACTAGCCTGGGAGGGAACGAGACTGATGAGCCCTATTTGCACTGGACTAGAATTATCCAGGGAGCTCATGTGAGTTAGGAGCTTAACCTTAACCTTAACCAGACCTTTACCCAGAACAATCAAAACTACACACACAAGAAAAAATACAGCTTTGGTCATCTGAGCAAACATTTAAAATAAATATTGTAAATGGTAATGACCGTCCTCTCTTGGTAAAGGGAAAAGGCAGGAATAGGCAGACATTATACAAACCCAAAAACCTGCTAAAAGACTTTAGCAACTGTCACAAGAGTTCATACCATGTTGCTACAGGAGTATTCAGCAGATAACTAACATTAGCCGCACTGACTGCTGTAGTTTTAGTAAGAAAGTTAGCTTCAGCTACTTAGCTAATGTTAGCTGAAAAAGGTTTGCACTCAGTGTGTTTAACTACCAGTGTTTTTAGTTTGGGACTCCTTAAAAACATGTTTTTTCACCTGGATGGGCATAGTTTTGTAGGGCCATCTCAGAGTGCACATTGTTTTCATATAATTTGTGTATTTGGTTTGACACCTATGTACTTTGAAATAGTGATAGTCTGCCTTGTAAGTAAGGGTGGTTATGGGTGAAGTTTGCCTTCAGAAGTTAGGTGGCATAGTATATAAAAAAGGACAAAGCCCAAATCAGCCAGTACATTGTGTTTGATGAATCGATTAAATACAGGACTGTTACCCAGGAGACCACGGTTTGTTTCCTGGTACTACTTCATTAAGTTTAGAAAAAGGTCATGGGTTAAACTAAAAGTTTTTTTGGTTTCACAAAGACCATGCAGATCACAAAAACATTTAAAAATCATCTGTTTGAAATTACAATTAGGCGTAAGGTCTACTGTAGGTTTAATTTTGAGGTTAAGGTTTGTTAGTGTATACAGAAAATGACAATATTACTGTAAGGGCCATTTCAAGGGCTGTATGTGTGTAGGACACTAAGTTGTCCGTCAGGTGTCAACATTGTGTTTTGGGTCACATGTCTACTTAGGTAGGAACCTTTTGTCAGTGAGCAGGTGTTGCTAAAGGGAGGAGCACAAATAGTTTTTTGACAGCTACGCCGGCACGCCACACCAGGTGAAGTTTGTGTATTGGTGATTGTTAGATTTATGGAGCTTTATGGACACTGATATTGGACTTGCATGTAACACATTGAAGACCAGTAACGGTGAGCAATAAATAATCCATAAAAAAAAACAAAAGCAACGACGACGAAGGACTTTGTTATTTCACGAGACACAACGAAGTGGTGCACAGCGAGCGCGTCAACTATAAGCCTGTCTATGCAGCCCCTCAGTGGCTTTAAGTTTTAGGCTTAGCCGCTATAATTACAATCTATTTAAGCTACTCTGTATTAGGTACTGACTCCAGAATGAGATGCTGCTGCTTAATAATAAAATAATAATAATATATTTTAATGCTGTGCATGCTAAAAAATCCAGTGCCACTCACTTAATTTGTAGTAACGTTAGGGGTAGAAATCTCAAAAAATATATCAAGACCTGGATAAATAAATCAAAAAATTATCTGGATAATTTACAATACAGTCACTATCTAGTCTATTTAGAAAACTAAGGGTAGCTTCAATTGTTAACACATTTTACATTACACATTTTATTTGTTTAACGACCAATTTTTTTAATGTATTAATTCATATTGTGGGGGGCAGCCGTGGCTCAGAAGGTAGAGCGGCCGTCCACTGATCAGAGGATCGGTGGTTCGATCCCTGACCCCTGCAGTCAGCATGTGGGAAGTGTCCTTGGGCAAGATACCGAACCCCAAATTGCCCCCGAAGGCATAGCCATCGGTGTGTGTGTGTGAATAGTTACCTCTCCTAGTGAGCAGATGGCACCTTACATGGTAGTCTCTGCCATAGGTGTATTGTGTGTATTGTATTGTGACAAGTGTTGTGAAGCACTTTGAGGAGTAGGTAGACTTGAAAGGCACTATTTAAAAGCAAGTCCATTTACCATATTTTGGAACTTTTACTACATTTGCTCAATACTCAATGCTGGGACCACATATTGCTGAACCTAGTGCTTTTGGTTGTGTAAACCTATTCGGACCTTTTCCATAGAAGTGGAAAAACAGAAAATTCTAATACCAGTCATTTTTGAAATGGACATAATGGTCCTGGAAGTCAAATAATCTATTTTCTTGTTTTAGAGTGATGACTTGTGGGATAAACAAAGTCAAACATACTGACTTTTATTTGAGTGGGGTCCTTCTCTGAATGGGTCTTCGTGCTGTGTAGCTAGATGAGCCTCCGTAATTTGCAACAAAACTGTTGTCAAAACTCTCATTAATAATTTTCAGTGCAGCCTTCATAATTCTTGACCACAGACTGTATCTTGACCTAGAGGAGGAAGGGGGCAGGAAAAAGCAAGGAATCTTTCAGAATGTAAAATATTAGCTTCGACTACAGAGAGGAAGATTCATGCGAGACTGGTATTATCAGGTGTCCTTTAGTGTATCACCAGTGTATGAATGGGTGTGAATGGGTGAATGCCTACTTGTAGTGTAAAGCGCTTTGAGTGGTCAAGCTGACTA
>JBBPCS010072217.1:0-16444 GCA_037974645.1 Hollardia meadi
CCGCCCGGCCACCCACCCCCCCCCCCTACCAAACTTCCCGCAATCCCCTCGGTGCCCAGTGTCCATTTGTCCAGTGTAGTAGTATAATTTGGTGTTGATTTGGAATCCTTGGGTCACATAATCTGGAAGCTATTGAAAATAATCCATAGCAAGATACTGCTGGAACCTGAATGTCTGTCGAATATCCAACCTAAAACCAATTTCACCGAACTACTTCCTCATATGAAACCGGAACAGGGCTCAAAGTGTAAATTGAGTTTGTTTTGATCCCTCATTTAAAATGAATTGTCTTGATTATTAAACATTTAGCAATAATTTTTCAATCAATATTCTAGCGTTTAAATTTTTCAGTGAAAAATAGAAATTTGATGTGGAATTAACTCAACAAACGTCCTCATTTTGTGTCCACTGAGTAGAAACAGAACATTTCCGAACCAAATAGAAAAAACTATAATTTCAAATAAAGGCTGTTCAAAATGTTAGTGTGTGTATTTTTTCATTAAGTCTATATCACATTAGATTTTGAGAAATGTTTAGGACGGTCTTATTCTTAGTAGCTATGATCTACAGTGTAGTAAAACCATTATGTAGCCTAATATTTTCTTGCCTCATAGAGCTGCATGCTGATAAAGAGCTCATAAAGAGTTCATGACATGAAACTTTGGCTCTTGAAGCTCAATGCATGTGCTTTATAAGAGCATAGTCAAGTCAAGTCAAATTTTATTTATACAGCGCATACAGGGCAAATCTGTGGTTAATGTCTGTTAATATAAGTTTGCAGTGTCCAGTATAACTAAGAGGAACTACTGTATATTTCAGTATCTTCCAGATCTTATATAACAGCTTCAAATCACCTTGTATAATGGAAAGTGTGTGGCCACGATAATACGTACGATAATGAGTTGCATAACCACCTCAGGTATAGAAGTGGCATGTTTTTGTGCACTCGTAGACTGAATCCCCCTCACACAGCTAGTTGGTCCATCTGTGTTGAATTGATTAAGCAGTGAAACAGTTGCTTTAGACTTCCGAAGTTATTAGCACTGACATCAAACTAACTTGTAACTTTTATGTTTCTCCAGGTAAAATATAGAACAGTCTGAATTATCTAAATACATGGCACGTTTGTACTGACAAAGGGCCTCATTTACTAATTTAGTTTAGGATCTAAGTTTATTTCTACAGAATGTGTCTTGAAGCTTAATGCATGCATTTTGTAAAAGCATATACGGGGTAAATCTGTGTTAATGTCTGCTACTGTGTGCCTAGTCTTCAATGTGGCTAGGGGGAACTATTTCAATTAATAATATCTTGTCTTAACAGCATCAGAACAGTGTGTGAAAAGTATGTGACCAGAGAAACCTGCATGCTGCTGCCTCTGTTTTTGGATGTTATTGACATAGAAGTGTCTGTGTATTTGTTGCTTAATGTTTGTGTAAGGTTACTGATCAGTGAAAACAGAAAAGAAACATAGTACTGATAACATCTGAAGCATTCATTTACAAAAGCAGATATCTCAGTTTATATTTGTTTTCTTAAATCATGTTTTTTGTGCACTCCAGGGAATATCAATCGAATTGGTGGTGGGTTTTTTTGATGGTATATCTATTTTTCTTTACAGTGACTTGAATTCTCAATATTTAAGGTCAGATTGTTTAATACATTTTTTTTAAAAACCCCACTATACTGTGAATACAGTATTCTTATGCTATGAACAGTGGCCCCAATGTATTCATGTCAATGTCGCCCTCAAGTGGTTGGGAAGTAGTAGTAAGTCAAAGGGTGCCTGTGTAGAAAATAGTATTTCTGAACCAAACACAAAAAAAACTTAAATAGCAGTATCTCCACAGATTTGGATCAGAATGAGGTTCAAATTAATACAATCAATACAACCAAAGCAGCGCAAAACATGACAAAATAACACAAATAAAAAGCTAACACTAGATAAATACGTGGGTAAATAAAATAGCATAAGATGAAATTATGCATCACCTCATTTTAGAAAAATAAAAATAAAAATAAGCGCATGATACAGGAGATGACGCACATCCTTACTGTCGATCGATCAGCAGCAGCAGCTGTGATGAGCTCTACGTGAGCTGCGTTAATGTGTTCCACACATTAAAACGCCTGCAGGGGGCGGTGTTGTCGAGTGAGTAACGAGGTGGAGGTGCGCGTGTTTTGGGAAGCAGAAAAGCCCTGGACAGCAATTTTCTTTATTCCCATGTTATAATGTTGGCTAATTTCATAGCCAGTTTTATCCCATTGACCCAAAGAATATTTTTTTATTTCATTATACTGCATAATCATATCCAAGGGCTGATGATTTCAGCTTGATTAGTGAGAATGACAGCCTTTACCAGCAGATCTATCCTCCAGTTGTTACCACCGCCCACACGGACTGGCCTTTAAATGAAAACATTCGCACTACATGGCCGTTGACCCACGTGTCTCATAGCTGCTGCACAAAAACATCACGAGTGGCTACTGCGACCATAGAACGACCTACATATATAGCACATGGTAGCGTTTGGCAGCTACTTGGAGCGACGGACACCATCGGGTCCTAAACTGTGTTTGCTGGAAATTGTAGTTTAACGTTACAAGCACAGTTGTGAAACTTGGGTGACTTAGTTGTAAAATACCTACAACTTTGAAGTCACTTTGTTCAAGGCTGTGCGCGAGCGTTATATAGCGAGGAGGACTTAAAAACAAACAAACAAAAAAACACCACCACCAGCAGCAGTAGCAGCTACACAGAAGCTAGCATGTCGACCGGCAAAAATGAAGTCAAAAGTTGCCCCATCCCGACCAGGATACTCACCCTGAAGGACTGGTCCCAGCTACCTGACTGTTACAGCCAGACACCCGGGGGGACCCTCTTCTCCACCACGCCTGGAGGTAACAGCAACTTCTCTCTCCAAATAGCATTGTTGCATATTTAGTCTGTATTTTTTTTTTTGTTTTCTGTGATGCGTTCACACAACAGAACTCAGCAGAAAAAAGTTAGCTAGCTTCAAGAGCTGTAACTCAACAGTTTTTGCATACGTGCAAATACTCAACGGGCTCAATGACAAGGTCTCGCGAGAAGTCTCAAACAATACCCACATGTGTAAAACAGCTGATAAAAGTGTTGGATTAAAATATAACTGAGCTCGCCCGAACACCACAGAATATGAGCATACTAAAAAAACAAAAAGGGGTAAAAGTAGATAAATGCTTTGTTGCTCACATTGTCATTTGGCTGCTGCCCTCATGTTGTCAACAATTAAAATGAATATACCAATATTCGCTTTAATTTTTAAATATACACATATATATTTCACATTACACATATATACAGTACATTTTAAACATATATATATATATATATATATATTGTGTGTGTGTGTATATGTCGAGGTCTGAGCACACAGTAATTTGGTGCTGTATCAAAAACACAGACGTCTAAAGAAAACAAGAGCTGTCCAACCCATGACTTGGGATTTGAACAGGGTGTATGTGTCCAGCTGCCAGAAGAGCAAAGTGATTGGCGCAGTGGTGGAGTTGGAGGCCGTCCTATCCCCACTACTCTGTTTTGCACTTCAGGAACAGCAGAGAACATTCTGTACAAGTTGGGAGGAGGAGGGAAAGGAAATGTCTAATGCAGTATGTTTTTTTTTTTTTGTTTAAATTTGTGCCACAAATTGACTGCATTGGTAAACACAACATGGTAAACACAACATAGGAAGTTGCAACACCGGTTTGACTTGCATTCCACTTTATGTGTAACATATTTCACCCCATGGCCATGCCATGTGTCGCAGGATTGACCCCTTGTTATTCCACACTCTAATGTTGCCTTGCAATGCATTGCTTGCGCTATAGCTTGCATTCCAGCCCCTTTCCTCGCCCCAGTTCTTTGGCTCCCCCCTCTGCTTTGGTTCCCTTTGTCCAGGGTAAACTGCAGTTATTACATAACATGTTTTTCCTTGTTGAAAGGTTGGGCAGACACTGTAAAGAACAGTTCAAACTCCAGTAAAAAAGCAGCAAATCACTCCTTAACTCAGTCACATCCTGGTCAAACTTATCACAAGTCGGCCTTTATGACACTGTTTTTGCTTAGTGTTGGCCCGAGTCCAACTGGAGAGTGAAGTTTAGATGTGGCAAGCTGCAGGGATTGTGTGGAGCTTTAAGCTTAAATCTCTAGCTAAGCAGGTTGTGTTTGCCCTCAATGTTAAAGCTTTTACTCCGTCAAAGAGCAAAACATGTGGCTTTAATCTCTAGGTCTCTTTCTTCAAAGACGGAATGTTTTGTGCTTTGATTTCCAAGAACTCATTGCAGTGGCAACCCTCATCCCGCCCCTCTGCGCGCAAACAGAACCCTCCTTTTCCTACTCAAATCCCCTCCAGTAGAGGATAATGATACTTGACTCCACAAATGTGCATCTTGCCAAGATGCATAGGTGCTCTATCAATAACTAGGCCCTCTTTTGATCCTGTGATATTCCAGCATTTGATCTGTTGTCTGTTTCCTTTATAGATAATAATTTCCTTTTAGATTTTTCCTTTTAAGATTTGACATTTGTTCACTGCAGATCAAACACCAGACTTTCTTCTTTCTTTCTTTTTTTGTCTCTCAAACACAGGTACACGCATCATCTATGACAGGAAGTTTCTCTTGGATTGTCGAAACTCCCCTCTTGCCCGGACCCCCCCATGCTGTCTACCCCAGATCCCGGGGGTAACGGTACCTGCTACACACCCCATGGGGAAATTGCAGGATCTCAAAGAGGAGGAAGAGAAGGACATTGCAGGTAAACATACCTCTATTTATTTTTTCTGTGCTCGACCAGTTTTAGAGTGAAGTTTACAGCTAAATACACATTCCTAAGTAAATGTATGAGAACAGATATAGCCGCGTGGACCATGACATACAAAAACAGGTATTAAATTCAGAAACAATGTTCATATATCTTGTGTTTTTTTGTTTTGGTGTTATGAAATCAATAAAATCCCCCATAAGCACAATTCTGTAGCCTTATCCGATAAGAGAACTCCACATATGATGCTTTTCCATCTTAATGTAGTGATCTCATGAACTTGAAACTCTTTAGGAAACGTCATGAGTATTCAGCATGTGCTAATGGAGCAGATGGGTGCAGCATGTGTTCCTGCTGTGCAATGCCTACAATTTTTGCAGCACAGCAGTTGTGCGGTGTTGAGGACTGGGACAGGAGTTCTCAGTTATTATCGCCATGTGTCAGTTTAGTCTCTCGGGGGGGGGCTGTGCCTTCGTGGACATAACAGGGTTTCAAAACTAGGCCAGTGGTAGACATTACTCAAGATATATTTTATAGTGTGTAATATAGGCTTGCAGGCAGGTGGTGTCTGCTGATGGGTTAAGAAAGATGTCAACCATTATTTGGCAACTATACTGTTTTAGTGAATTTTCTGTATTCCTGATAGCCCTCTCCAGATGAAATTATTACTTGTTAGAGATAAAAGACCTTTTTTGGCAATGATTCTGTTGTGGTTCTTTCATGGCAGCTTGACCAAAGGTTTGGGATCATGGTCAAGTTGGGACAGCTATTACTGAGCGAAGTACATCCAACTATCAATCTATCCCTCTCCACTGACCATGGGGATTAGGGCAGACCTCCTTTTTCTTCTGTCTCTCTTAAAAATTTGCGAGCTACACCCTTTTAGCTAAGTGTTTTTTGTCTTGCCCGTTCAGAATGTATTGATAACGTCTGTGGTTGTGCTTGGGGTGCAAACAAAAACAGTAGCTGCCAGCTGATTGTCAAATATCTCCCCCATTTTTTTAATCTCTAAACTGTTTCTTCTCTCCCTTTTTTTTCAACAGATGACAACCAGTTTGAGATGGACATCTGAGCTCCAGTGTTACCTCCTGTGGAGAGTTACTAGTTAAAACACCACCGAGGTCATTAATGACTGTCATGCATTTCATATTAAGCTTTTTTCACTTTTTTTAAATAAAAGCTTTTGCGAGGAACCAAAAAGAATGGAAAAGTTGGAAAACTTTAGGGTGTTTTTGACCCTAAGAAAAAGAATGTCAAGCAAATAAATGGGTTGATTGGTGGCTCACTCACTTCAGAGCTGCAGTGGGATTTAAAAAAATCCATTTTGATTTCACTTTTTTATCTTTTGTAAATAATAAAATTGTACTATGTAGCCTATCTTAAGTTGGGGAATATAATTACGTGGAGTTTTTCACTGCAGGCATCAGTTTTGTTATACCCCCCCCCAAAAAAATAAAAATATGATGGCTAACTTTCTTTATGGCAGGCAAAATCATGTCTCCTAATATTTGGAGTCGAGGCCTTCTGAAGATCAGATCCTACTGTTTTCTTTGTTTTTTGTTTTAATGGTGGGAGAGATGACGTGAATGATTTCAAATAAAGGCCGTTCAAACTGTCATCAATGGCGTGTGTTTTATTTTTCTCATTAAATGTAGGCCTATATCACATCTTAGTTTAGCAGTTATTCTTAGTATCTATAATCTAGATTGCAAAAAAGAGTAAGGGGAAAAAAGTGTTGCCCATTCTGGCTACATGTACATTTCTCTTTTATTCAAATGACGTTTCGGCCCTCAAGTTTTCAAAATCAACAGTAAAAGGGAAATGCAAATGGAGTGTGTGGTACATTTTTCCTACGCTCAAGTCTACTTTGATCAGCACCTCAGTACAACCCTTGGTGTGTTACTTTACTGTTATCTAAAGTGCAATAAAACCATTAGGTAATCTATTTATTAACCTACAGTACCACGAATGTGTTTTATTTTCATAAAATTTAGGAGTTTTCTCTCAACTGAATTTGAAGTTTTAAATGTTTGTCTTCCATGACATAAGATTGGCCTTTGAAGCTGAACGCATGTTTTGAATGACAACATGCAGGACAAATCAGTTGTTTGTGTATTCCTAGTGTACAGCATAACCAAGAGGAACTCATTTCAATCAATAAGATCTTGTCTGTAACACCCTGAGTGTCTAATGGAAAAGTGTGTGTTCTCAGAAACCTGCACTATAAGCATTTAATGCATAACCATCTCATGTATGGCATGGTATGTTGTTGTGCAATGGTTGAGTGGACCCCCCTCACACAGCCAGACAGAGTTGGCCCGTCTGTGTTGAACTGATTAAGCTGTGAAGCCGTTATTAGCATTGAGGTCAAACTTAAGCATAACTTTAAGATAAAATTAATAGTCTGAATGACATTAATACATGTCATATTTAACTAGAAAGTAATGAAACAAAAGATGTAGCTAAAGATAAACATTTTTTTTTATATTTCTGAACAACGAATTCAAGTGCAGAATTGGCACATGTTAGTGAAAGGCTGAAGGCTACGCAGACCCATGCACATTGTGTATTCAGCCTCTCACAGTATGACCAGGGTCAGGGCTACATATGCCTACTTGTTCCAGATACTGATCTGTAGATTAGGGAAGCTGAATGTAGGAGTAGATGAGAGCAGCTGCACCGCAAAGGCCAGACATATTGAAACCACTCAGCAATGTGGGGGTGGGGTATGGTGTGTGACACCTGCTAGTATTTGACCAGGCAGTTATCTCAAATATGTAAGTGTGCATTTACTGAGTTTATTGAATAGGACTTACTGTATGTTGAGGGCAGATCTGGCATAAACATGTGTTTGTTAAACATTTGTTTATGCCAGATCTGCATCATTCTGTATGTGAGTTAGTGATGTGGTTCAGTCTGCTCTGTTGTTCTAGTCCCATGGTCTTGCAAATGTGACGGGTTACCATGTTTCCTTACATTAAGGCTAACAAGTGACTTTTGGCCTGTCTAATAATGAGTATTTGGTCCATCTCGAGTCTTCTAAAAGCATGCAAAGTAAACTTGCTGTGTGCCATTGTGTTACTGTGCCCTACAATAAAATACCCGAGCCAGACGAGACCCACAGCAGTGCAGAATGATAAGATAACTTTTTGCCCAGTCAGGGTGATACTTAATCAGCCTACACTTCTTGTGCACTTGGCTGTTTTTCTAAAAACGTGCCGATTGACCTGCATGCACTGTTTGAACAAGTGTGTGTGTGTATGTTTCTGTTAGGCACATGTGAGAACAAGGCCAGGTGCCAGGTGATTAAACATGCCACATGCTCCTGTCATGTAGTTTTTGAAGGATTTCCTGTCTGGCAGAGGGGGAGGTATGAAACTATAAAATTATATTTGTATGCAGGCCTGCGCCCACAGAAAAGACTGGGCCTCTGAAAAGGTCCAGTGAATGGGCAGAACGTCTTCGTGACATTGACATCATCCTCGTTCTCACAGGTGGTGGTGTTGGGCTCCTTCACTGATACCTCTTAGCTTTCAATGTTAGCCTCCTAGCTATCATTCTCCTCTTCAGCCTGTCTGGGAGCAGCTTTCTGAGCTGACTGAAAAGAAGTTAGTCATTCCATACATTATTTGGGTCTAAAGCCCTTGCCAGCTCCCTCTTTTTCTTCTGCTTTCTCTTTTGGCATCATGATTTACGTGCAGGTTCTGGAATAGCGAGGAAATTCACTTCACATTTGCTTGTAGTTAGTTTTAGATCAGTAAATTTCTAAGGCTACGCATCAGCTGCAGTTTTACAATTTTCCATTTGCTACAAAAAATGACTGAGTAGCATTGTCAGAATATTATTAAACAGGCTACATTTTACTAAAGCAACGATAAATAAAATGTTTATTGTTGTTTTAATGATAGTGTTTCAGTTTAAAATAAAATTTGGTTATCATTGCTTATATTAGGACAAACATGATTATTGTTGGTACTCTTGGGCCTCCCTATATAGCGGCTGGGCTCCAGGAAGCTTTTCCCTTTTTCCCCACTTATGGGTGGACCTATGTACTTCACAACCCTCCTCTGTCCACACACACACTTACACACCTATTCACAAGTTTTTATTTACACACAGTAATGATAACACTAATTCACAGAATCTGATTTAGTTATCCCATGTGCTACTCTGGGGTGGGCACCAATGTACAAACACAGCTTTCGTTTCCAGAAACATGGGTGAGGATGAGGGCAGATATTTAATTGGTGTAGAGGTCACCATCCATCCACCACCACCACCATCACTAGGCCCATCTAAGCCATCAAAGCTTGGATGTTTGTTCACTTTGGGCAAAAACACACCAAAGTCCAGTATGCATGTGAAATCCATCTGCACAACTCGCAGCACGACTCCCATAAATACAAATTTATATATGCAGCACGGTTTCTGGCAGCATAAATTTGATATAACATCAAATTCACTACAAGCTTCTAGTCACACCTGGAGATAATTTCCAACAGTAATTTGCCTTATATAATCAAGCAATGTTTGTCTGGTAATCCAATGGCCAGAGTGGGCGGTCCTTGCTTTTACATTTATGACTGAGCATGTGACAGTGACACACACTGTAAGCATGTCAGTAACTTTCTGAACAAGATATCCATTACTGAGCCAAACGTGCATTTGACGAGGCTTATTTTATTTTATTGAATAGAAAAGTGATGCCCTCTACAAACCCCCATATTGCTCGATGACAAAATTGAATTACACATATTTCAGATGTTACAAATAGAAAGAAAAAAAGATTACATAGAACTGTTTAACTGCATCTCACAGATTACACGGAAACCAAATAATTACCATAAATGTGTAGATGTGACACAAGGTTCTGCTTGCTCCTAATATACAATCTAACTACTCGATCTCTATCTCTATCTAACACCTAATATACAATACTTTTTTCTATGTAAGTACATTGAGAGCTACGCTAAACCAGAGTCAAATTCCTTGTATGCGCACATATACATGGGCAATAAAGCCGATTCTGATTCTGATTCTGATTCTGATCAAACTATTGATTGGAGAACCAGCAAAAGGCTTGATTGCCATTCATCTATGAAACTTATATGATACTGTTTTGGAAAATAACAGCCTTGTAGCACTGTAAATAACTTCACTCCAGACGACCCGCCTCCAACTTAATGAACTCTGGTAAACTTGCTCTGTTGCCCTTTTCCATAAGCAAAATATGCCCCCTTTTTCATCCCATTTCCCCTCCATTACCCCCTGCTCCCCTCCCACCTTCCCTGTAAGAGGGTTGGGTAGAGCTGTGCTGCTAGACAGGTTCTATTTTTGTCATCTGCTCCTGTCGAAGCTGTTGATACAGGCTCGGTCTGAATTGCCCGGTTGAAGATGTAAACAGACACACGACCTGCTTGATCACATTCATCATGGCAGGGAGTGGACGGGGGCTGACATGGACCGCATGTTACTCTCATGCATGAACACAGTGACAAACTCAAATTCACACTGCTTTTACTTGAGCTTTTACAGTGCAGCAATTCAGCCAACTGTTTTACAGAGTGGCTTTTGTTGGTCACTGCTGTGCTTTGAAATTAAATCTGAGACACAAGCTGTTTTTAAATTACACTCGATTCATTTACAAGCATATTTTAGCTTTGGTTTAACCTGATAAGCTCCTGTTGGTGAGACTTGCAACAAAAGACTATCTAATGAAGGTCTTAAAGTGTCGAAAATAAAAAAAAGAAGCTAAAACTACTCTAAAAACAAACCTTGACCTTTTCTACAACTACTATATTTTGAATGGCAATGCACAACACACTGAGTTGCCATGTATTCAGCTCAAACTTAGGATAAAGCTTACGATTCCTTTGCAGAATCTCTGATACGCTGTCGAGGACAGTCTCAGATCAGTCTGTTAACAGCTGCTGCCAGGCTATTGCATAATATGTCCCCAGTCATAGTACATTTCAACATATTTTCTTTGTACTAGCTATAAAATTAGCATCACATTTATATGTCAAAGGTCGGGTCCTTGTTTCTCGGGGCCACCAATGGTCTACAACTGTCTTTTTACAAGACATATTGTGCAAGCCTCATCACACAGTCTGGTATATAGAGACCATTTCCTTTTATGTTCCACTGTCAATGACAGCTGTCATGCTGGCTGGCTGCTGGTATGCTAGGCTACTGTATTCACACCGTACGCATGTAATGTCATGTACAAGTGAGAAGTGTGTGTGGTAGGCCCCTACCCTTAATACGTATATTACTTCTGCACTTTTTCCTCAAGTAACATTGTGAACGCAGGACTTTGGCTTGTAATGGAGTATTTTACGCTGTGGTACTGCTACCTTTCCTTTTTTTTCTTCCACCACTGACTTCTATGTGCTGCACATGCACTCACAATAAAGTATATGTTTGCAAGTGTGTGCACGTGCGCTTCACTCTGTGAGCTGTCTCGTCGCTACCCACCTAAAAAGAGCACAGACTCTCTGACAGTGAGTTAAAGCTCCACATGTGCAGAGAGGCCACATGCAGAGGCACGGCTCCTTCTTGTCATAACACAAACTGAGCAAACTCACTCGGGCTGTTCTAATCTAAATACAACATCTTACACTTAACAACGACATGGTATGGGGATCTTGTTGCCTGATAACTGTCAAGCACTTCATGAGTTTAAAGGCATTCAGTCCATTTTTTGCAAGTTTTCCTGAAAATGAAAGTTGACTTTCCCTATCATGCCTTTGTACCATTGTTATTTACAAGATACTTTTTGAGGTAAAATAAAATCCAGTGTTTGCTGTAAGTTGTCAGTGTGTTTTGATTGGAAGAATCACAAGCAAAGCAATCAAAAGTTAATCAGGTAAATTAAGTGCTCCTCACATGCTATTAATAATGATATAATAGTTAAACAAACCAGTGTGCTTTTAAAGCAAAGGCAGAACAGCAACAACCTACACTCCAGAGAAGAATAAACTGGGAAGAGTCTGACATCTGCTGGGAGAAAACCAGTACTGCACTTTACCCAGAACAGGTCTGCTGTTGTGCGGTAATAAAAAACACGGTGATGTAGCTAAACAAGAGCTCCAAAATGTTTGTTGATATTTATACATAGTTGTATTTAATAGTCTCCAGAAGCATATTAGAATCTAAAACCAAATTCCAAAGGTGAAAGCAATAACGCCGCTAATTAATGATTAACGTTTATTTGGGTTTATTGGTCACTCGTGAACTATTCTCTCTCCTCATATTTATTTCGTCATTGACTTGGTGATGCAGGCCTCGTTATCTTTTTATCAGGTCAGATGATCAGGAGTCATCGCTTTTTCCCTGACGTCCCTCAGTGCTCATCGCTCTGGCTTGTGATTGGACGCCGTATCGCAGCAGCCAATCCCGTCCTCAAGTACTCCCCGTGCCGTAGACTAAAAAATGACATCACGTCAGGCAAACGCTATACGTACTGGGTTTTCAGAGTCAAGCGGACCGTTGGTTGCGGTAAAAAATAGTAATAATTACTTAAGACAGAAGAAGTTTCTTTCTAGACAGACATTGTTGCTATTTACATCAGGATACCATTTGTTTAAAGGTAGGTGGTTCACACATGCTCGTAACTCTCATTTTTTTTATGTGTTTAGGAGCCAAGTCATCACGAATTTAGGAGGCTCGAGCAGCGCTATTGTGGGCTGTGGCCTTCAGGTGCCGCTTCCTATGCTAATGGCGTGTAATAATACTAATAAATACTAATGCTAATAAAAGCTAATATGGTAACGTTATTTAAGATAATAACACACTACCTAGCCGAACTCTAGTTAATGTTATGAGACTAGCGTTTGTTAGATGCTAGTTTCGTTTGTACCAACAAAGACTTGGGTTACTGAACTGTAAATTATATGGGTTTTTTTGTGTGTGTTAACATTTTGTCGTGACTTGGCTCAGTTCATGCGTTTGCCTGTAGACGTGTGTGTTTGAGTTACTTGTGGTTCAGATTCGTCCTAATTAGGCCCAGTGGGGTGTTATCTTTACTGTCGGCCTCTTAGTCCCGTGATGTCTGCAAATGTAGATTAAGTAAACGCAGGCTGCCAGGTTACAGAGCTGCTGTGTAAGATCCTGTGTAAGCATAGTCTCAATTCAATGTTGCCCTTTTTGTTTAAACTACGCCAACATACTTATTCTTTAGACCTGCCTTTTTAAGTAGCGTTAGTTATTGTGTTAGTGTGAAATATTTCTTGACGTTACATGGTTAAGTTGACACAATTTATTTTACTGTGTAAACTTCTAAAATAATTTGCATATTCAAACATGTTCCCCCAGTTTCCTGTCAGACCTTTGTGCTTGTATTTTAATAACTGCTGATGGGAGCAGTCCTGAGTGGGTTTTACAGGGAGTTTAATTTAGATTTACTTGTTTGGTGCCTTGTTTTGTCCCTTCCATAGTCTACAGAGGCGTCGGTTTGATTTAGGTTAATAACTTCCACCGGTTACATGACTTTTTGGACTCAGATGTCTCAGGTGCGCTGTCCATTCGTGTGTTTGTGTATTATCACCAAGATACTGTTGTGGAAACATTGTCTGAACTCGCTCAGTATAAAAGGGGAAAAGCAAAATGACACGCATGCAAATGAACATGCATTCATACAGTAAACATACATTCAGGCTATTGGTATCGCTTCTCATCAAAACTCAATCTGATACCAATAGCTAGTGCAGATTTATATGGGTGCAATGAAGGCAACGTGACCTACAAGGTGAACTTTAATGGTGGAGTAGACGATCTTATTGGTGTCAGATTATTGATTATTTGCAAGGTCCCAGCCCTCAAGCCAGTAATGGTTTACAGTAATAGTCACAGATGAGCTGGAACAAAACGCCTTCATGTTAACAGGAAGAAAAAGAGATCTAATAATTGTGTTATTTTCCCACTCCTTGTTGCCTTAAGGTGCAACACAAAACAAATCACCAGGGATCATTCTGCTCCCCCTAAACATGGTAACCTACAGAGGCCCGGCCATCTGTCAGTAGCTTTAAGAACACATTCAAGTGGTGAAATGTCCAGCCATCTTTAGGAAAGCATTGCACAAAGAGAAGCGTATTGCTGATGTGAAAGCAGGAAGTAGTAACTGGGACAGATGTATGCTTTTAATTCCCCCTTGTGTTAATTAAATCATACTCTTTCATGATATGTAGAAATCAAGAAATGTTGTTAGTAGGTGAAACACTACCCAAGAGCCACCCATAAATCCTGTTATTAATATTATTACTAAATTAGATAATCTAAGAGATAAAAAAAGCTGTTGTTAAACTTTGACCCTAATGAATACACGGTTGTTTTTTCCAGCACAGATAAAGGCACTGGCACCTGTTACAGTCGGGAAATGTGTCTTGACACAATTTAGTTTAAAACTACAGCTACCGCATTGTTTTATTATAGAGAGACGATTGCATGTTGGTTGAGTAGCTGAGCAGAAAGGAGTTGGACTGCTATTTAGATGGTTATTGTGTACATGCACAACTGGGCCTGGCAGAAATGCATTCGTCTGGCCCACTTTCCTTTGTTATGACCTTTGTCATGGCGAGAGATCCAGTGATGAAGCCTACTGTAAGGGTAGTGGTGGACACAGTTTTATTGGTAGGTCAGGAAATGCATTACCTTCTCAGGAACAACTAACCTTTGGACACTCAGCTGATGACAGACATTTATTGCACTTTCTAAACAGGCTAAGCATTAAAACAGTTGATAGGCAATAAAAGGAATCATTGCTTAAATCTTCCTTCATTAGGTCTTAGGTCATTGCACTGAAACTAGGAACATGTGATTTGACATATGACCTTTCATGTTTGTGTGTCTGTGTGTTTGTGAGTAAAGAGGAACAGTAAGTGCAAAGATACATATAGCTCAGGCCTGTATCGTCACTGCAATCAGTTTCTCTTCCTCTCTGTCTCGTGGTTCAATTGATTAGACTCACCCTGCACACTGTAAAGCCAGCTCTTTCCTTTGTGAACAGTAAGATAATGGTGCTTATCTCCGGTAGGGCTGATGTGGGTTGTGATCGACCATTTGCTCATAAAACATCCTCAACTATAAAATAATAGTCTGTGCTCGTATTTTTTGTAAGGCTGTGGAGACTATCGCTATTTGCCATATGAGACAGCAAAGGTGTGAAATGGCAGGAGTTGGGTTGAAGGATTGTGAATGTGACTTTAGAGGCTGAATTGAACACAGACACACACTCACATTTTCCCACAGTCTAGACAATACCACACATTGTTCTTATCTTTCCCTTTATTAAACAAAATGGCATTAAGTTGCATTCACACCTAGAAATATAAAGATAACAGCAAACTACGATGATTATTTTTTTTCAGGAAAAAATATCAATCAGTTTAGTAAATTGTAAATTCTTCAATTTTTAATCATTTTCAATAGCCCAAAATGATTAAACTACCATTGTTTAAGTAGAAAAATCAATATATAGCAATATTGTATGCATTATAATTAAACTCTACATGTAAATAGGCCTTTACACCTTTATTATACACTTCAAAGAGAGTATTTAAAGTATGCAGAGTTATTATAAGTTAAAGTGTCCTTCTACAGGTATGTCTGCATAAAGACAGAAAAACAAGTTCCATTAATTTCTAATATGCAACACGTATTATTTTATATTCTCTACTTGCATTGATAGCATGGGACACAGCCTCCACCAGTCTTTACTGTAAATGTTACACTTAACAGAGTAATTGAAATGAGGAAAGGACCATCATTGACATCATCACTCCTATTTTCTTTGTTATTTAGGTGATTGCTCAACCCAAAGATGAATTTTGAGCAGCCCCCTCCATACTCAAACAATGGCCCCACGGCTCCATGCTACCCAGGCCAGGACCCATCTCAGGGTTATCCTCCACAGGTGAACATGGCGCAGCCTAATCCAGCTTACCCTAACTACCCTGCCGGACCAGTGGGACCTGCAGGTCCTTATCCTGGCCAAGGACAGCCTCCTTACCAAGGGTACCCTGGACAACCACAGTTTGGCTGGCAGGGGGCACCCCCTCCGGGGCCTGTGTATGGGGAAGCTCCCAAAAACACAGGTGAGTGGTAACACACAACAGAGACTGATGAAAATATATATAGTATTCATAATGGTGTCAGGACAGAATGGTTTAAGATTATTTCAGAAGTGTTATCTGTTGATGGGAGAGTAAAGCTGAAGACTAGTGAAAGGATTTTTCGCTCTTGAATCCAGGCAGTTGAGGGTGGCAAAAAGCTACCCTCAGCCCCTTCAGGTCTATAAAGAATCACTACTTTCACCAAAATTTTCACTTTTTCTCACTTTATTTCACAGTGTCAGCTTTTGCACTTGGAATAAATTCTTTTTGCATAAGGAGCCTTTTTTGCATGTTTCAATTTAACCAAATCAGGGAATGAAGTTATAAAGTTGTGTACAATAATGAGTGAGGTCCAGGCACAACGGCGGAGAGATACAACAGGTAACAAGACTAGGTGAAACCTAGTATATGGCTGGACCGCCATTATACTTAACAGTAATGTTGTCAGGACACCGAAATTTTGACTTTGATACCAATACCCAGTTTAGTATCACGATACTCGATACCAAAACGATACTTGAGACTGAAATGA
>JBBPCS010072218.1:0-16440 GCA_037974645.1 Hollardia meadi
CACACACACACACACACACACACACACACACACACACACACACACACACACACACACACACACACACACAAAGTGATTCATGCTTTCCACTGTGCAAGTAATGGTTCAATAAAAGTGTTTTCACAGTCCAATAATCTCCTACAGGGTGACTAAACAGCCTCATCAAATGGAACTGAGAGAGGGGAAAGAGATCTAATGTTGCAGCTCGAGCCGCGATTCCCAACGTGGGAATCGGGACCCAACAAATGCTTCCAAGATTAATTTAATAGGCCGCAAGATGATTACCGGGGTTAAAATAACAACAATGACAAACTTATCTAGGTGTCAAGTTTTGTTTTTTTTTTCTCATTTTACAACACAAGGTTTGCACAATGAAATGTAAGATGTAGCCCCTTCATCCAGGTTTAGCTGTTGTCCAGTGATCCGAAGGTCAGTGGTTCAAATTCACTGAACCCCAAATTGCTCCTGAAGGCATAGCCATTGTTGTGTGAATGGTTACCTCTCTTGATGAGCAGGTGGCACCTTAATGGTAGTCTCTGCCACCAGTGTGTGAAAAGCATTCCATTTCATATGCAAATATTTTAGTTTTTATTTGTACTGTGAAATGAAAATGACACAAAACAATACACATAAACATATTTTTCAAGTGTAATAAAGGAGAGTGACTCAGGAAACAAGGACTAATGTTACACATATATCATTAGCGACATATTTGTAGCTACTGCAGCTATGTTTTGTTGGTTCAGCAGGTTGCTAAAAGGGGAAAAGCTGATCCAATGATCCCGGTGAATCAGTTATGTGAAGAACAGCAGAAGCTCATAAATGAGCTGAATGATGACTTGTCCCTGTGCTGTACTGCGGACACACAACAGCAAGTGGATCTGATCAACACAGCAGCTCACTGCTGTTTGCCTTTTTACAACACAGAACTGTGTATGTTGGATGTGTCAGACAAGCTGGACATAATAGTGTCTTCCTTCAGATCAGGAAATGCTAAAAATATGGCTGATTTTGATCCATTATAACAATGTAATCTTAAACCTGTCTAGATATATCTCATTTATGCCAAAGCCTAAAGACATATGACTGTCTCCACTTCAAACAACTATTAAATAAGTTATGTGCTACTGTTATGATTAATTTGCATAAGAATGATTCCACTGAACTGTAAGCAAGACAGAAGCATTTTACAGATTTTAAGAAAAGGGAGAGCACATGGATCAGCTCATACTTGATATCTGTCGATACGAGCTAACTGGATCGGTGTCAGAAGGGGAAAGTCAAACTGGTGCATCCCTTAGAAAATCACTCTTTGATTGAACTGATAGATACAATACATACATGGCTTCATAATAACCACCACTGAGCAAGAGAATGCCCTTAGTTGCTCTGGCCAAACACAGGAAAATCAACAGTCCATCACAAGGTGTTATTCAATAGCCATCATGCTAAATTTAAAATTACATATGCAAGATTCAAATACTGACCTACTGAGTATATTGACATGCTTTTCGGATGGATTTGAACCCTTATTAGACAGATTTAGTGCAGACAGGGCTGACTGGAAGAGAGCAGGCAAATTACATACTGTACAACAAAGGTTCTGGTTTGGTTGAATCCAGGTCATCATAACAACATGTGAAGCAGAGCGCCCCTACATGTAACATGTTTGCATAGGCAGAAACCTCCGGTCACATTGATGTTGCCTAGATTAGTGGCTCGCATGCATTTGAAAGGAACACACTCATTACTCAGGGAACATTAAAGTACAAGCAAGGCTGTGAGGTTTTTGTGGGTGTTTTTTCTTGTTCTCACTTTGGGTCAAAGGGTCGAGGGAGCTGATTGAGGGAGGGTCATTTCCAGTTATCGTTTCCATAATTTGAAAAGGGCTTTGTGTAGCCCTTTCAGACTTCAATGTGATTAAAGGCTATACAAAAACCTGATTTTGGACTTGTAAAAGCATGAAATGACAGCATACATGTTCATAGAGAAGTGAGATCAGCAGGCAGCGAATAGTACTGTATGATGACAAATGTACAAAATGTCCTTGTTGTCTTTTTCTCCAATGTGACCTAGTGCCATTCATTTGCCATGGTTACAGTATTTGAAACAAGCTGATATTATACAGCTTGTGTATTATAGACTGGCCTTACAGGCTTATTATTAAATCTTTTCTAAGACTTAAAATGGACTCAGGTTCATGTCCAGGAAAGTGTTCCTTCATGTTGCACAGCATGCTCTAGGGCTCTATTATTGTCTTTGAGTTTTACAGGGGATGTATCCACACTAGGCCAGTCATCCCAGCCCATCCCTGCACCACAAACAGAAAACCATATGAGATCAAAGCATGGTAATGAAGCTAACCGCTAACTGCAGGTCATTCAGCACGTTAGAAGGAAAACTGCAAACGTTTACTTCCCTGAAGTTTCACCAGTCACAAATTAAATACATTTAAAGACTGTGATTCCTTCTAGCTTGGATTCATTTACCTACAATCAGTGATCCTGAATACAAACTCAACTACAATACATTAAGATTTCATTTTTTTTTTTTCATTAAAATTTCTCTGTGATATGGTTGTTTTCAATCTTTTTTCCCCTTTTGTTGCTTGGTCATGCGTGCTCAAAAGTTTTAAAGAGTCTGACAATTATTAAATTATTAGTTACTAAATAATCACGAGTGTCTCTATGTTTTCCTGTCATGCCTTCCTTTGGAGGCAAAAAATCTTGCTAAACCGACTCTTAATATTCTGCTGAAATCGAATCCACTGTGTGATTTTTAGATGGCAAGCTGGGAATTCCGCAATTAAAAGAGGCGTGACGAGTAACACATCAGCGTCGGAGTCTAGTGTGACGTTTTACATGCGCGGCGAGCAGCGCTTTGTAAACAATGGAATAACATGACAATAACTCATAGCAATGACAATAGCTCATATGGTAAGTAGCTTCCGAAACTCGCGTTGTCTCCACAATTTGAAGACATTTTTGGTTGTTTTTTAATTCTTCTTTGATTTGGCAGCTAATGGCTGCTAGCTGCTTTTAGATTGGGTTGTGGCTCGCACACATGCCGGCAAAACATCACAGCTTTGTCTTGTTCTGCCACCCCGCCGGCTCACTCCATTTATACAGACGTCGATTTGGCGCTGTTACTACGTCTGCTGCCGTCTCAGAGGCGGAACAACTTTGACCCCCCATTATGCCTCCTTAACGTTTATACAGACGGCAAGGCGCAGCAGCCGCACAACAGGCCCGCATTGAACAGGCTGTGTAAAAGGGGCTACTGTCAGTTCATTCTTTCTAATCAACACGTTTTATCTTGGTTAGTTATTCAATCTGAAGTGAAATGTAAAAATGACAAGTTGTAGTTTTTTACCTAGTTAGCTCTTTCCCCTGCTACCAGCTTTTATGCTAGAGCTAATCAACTCACGGCTCTAGTTCCAAAGTTATGGCACAGACATTGATTTTCTCACCTATGTCTCAGAAGGAAAGCGAATAAGCCAGAATATTTAACTATTTCTTTAATTTGTTCGTGGGATTAGTTCACCTCATAGACAAGTGAAACTGGTTTATACTGTGTAGCAAAAACAATATATGATTTCACTCAAATGATGATGAAAGTAATACAGTTAAAATGCCTGTCTCTGCTAAGCCAGAACAGACTTTTGCTTTCAAGGCTGTTAACATCGATATTACTGGAGACAGTTACCATACCATGGTGAGACCACTGACATAAATAAAGATGGACGACGCGTCTCCACTTCTTCTCATTGTACAAAAGTGAAGCCAAAATATCCGGGATACAGGCGCTGCCATCTTGTGCTGGTGGTGTCGTTTTTTGTAGCCAGAGACTGCACAGTAGCGACCGGGAGCCGCGGTATCATGTTTCTGCCTATACACCAGCCCGCCCAATCGCAAGCAGGGCTCAGCTGTCAATCATGATGTTTCACTCTGTTTTTGAAGCATTAAATAACTAATTAAAACCAAACTGATCAGAAAAATTAACATTTGAATGTAAATCAGTGTGATAAGAACTACCTACAATGACAGAAACCATCTTTGGGAAAATTTTATTTGAGGTGTACTTTGAGTTTTTAGTTTGGCCCATGTCCCACCTGAAATCATTGAGGAGGAGGGGTTTATGACCTATACTGCAGCCCACCACCAGGGGGCGATCGAGATGTTTGGGTTTTTGGGCTCTCATGTCGTTCAACTGTCAATGGGGGAGACCTATAGAAAAACATGTTTATTTCTCTGTAGTGGACTACATAGATTTGAATGTCAAAGATTAAAACACTAAAGCTAAAAGACTTGTTGGGGATTTGTTTCCCTTTTATAGTCAAAAGACTTGTAGCTCAGCTGACGCATCTTTGCCACAGAATTGAATGTAAGAATGCATCACTAACATCCTCAGTTCACAAGCAGCCGCCTTTACCCAAAGTACTAGTCAGTGAGCTGGTGATGATACTCCACCTCCTCAGGCTATGAGGAACTTGTCAGTGGTTAGTAGGGAGTGGATCAAGACCCGCTGTGGGTGGTCAGTAAACCATATGCTAGTGAGAGTTGTGTGCTATAAGCTAACATTGGCCCAAACAACCACATAATTTGCCAAGCCATCCTTAACTAAGCCTCTCTTATTCTGAAGTCTGAGATCTCTGTTAAGTGTTTCCAAGAATCCCAGGAGGCATTGCATGTTATAGGTGTACTGAGGGTAATTACAGCATTCTTCATATGGCAGCATGAAAGGTTAGGTTGCTCACTTGCTGACCTGGCACTTCCTCAGTGGCGCATGTTTCTGCAATGTCCTCAGACATTATTCAGGTTCATTTCTGCCTCAGTAGAATGCAGTTTTTGAAGAAAAATCCAGTGCTGACATTTTAGTACTATAGCACACTGTGATGGATTTACTTCATTTATATTCATTCTGTCGCCGATGAAAACAACTGAGCTCTACAGAGAATCTTTTTGATAAAAATCTCCACAAGCTGACAGAGTTTTTATTTAGAAATTGCACATTTGAATGATCAACATTTTAAATCCACTTAAACAACGTCATCAGTTAAGATCAAGAATTACTCTCTTTAATTAATATCTGTCCAATTGTTGACAACTGCATTTAAAATTTTGGAGAAAAAAAAAAGTTCTTGTGCAAAATTAGTTGCAAAGACACATAAACATGCATACCAAATGTATGTGTGGAGTTCTCAGAGTTATTGTATGTTTATGTTTATGGAAGTTTTTTTTTTCCCCCATGTGAAGCATGCTGACTCCGTCTCTGTTTGAAATGCTATATACAGTCAATTAAACCCGACTGACATGAAGTAACACTGTGAGCATATATTGGGGGCGTTACATACACCGTTTGGAGAGCATAAAGTTGATATTTTATGGATAAACCCAAGACAATCTCTAATATCCAACTCTTTGAAAGATTTAATCTACATATTGGCTTCTTTTGGGCCATTGCCCTTATAGTCATTATTTAACTTAATAGTCATCATCTTCCATTTGTAATGTGTTACCATTTGTCATAAACTTTCCCTGCAGTTTATAGGACTCTTGACGTCTAGAAAGTCTAGCAGAATTGTATTAAAAACACAAACAAACAAAGAATACTGTTATACCTTTTAGCTGTAAACAAACAATTGTACTATATTGTAAATGCACTGTTATTTCACATAATTAAATATATTATGGGAATAAAACATTGAAATGACTGGATTGTGGATTCTGCTGTATGATTGTTGTGAGTAGGCCTATTCATACTGTACAATGTTACACAAAGCAAAAAGAAACTGGGTCACTACTGCAGTGCAGCCATATTAACTTTCTAACAGTGACACAACAGAAGCACTCTGTTTTTTCCCTGAAGCTTCTGCTTTTAAAATCACCAAGTAGCCTACAAATGGGACTGAAAATAAAACGTGGACTAAAGATATTCGATTGATGTTCCACAAAGTGACTAAAATTAGTGTCTGTATTGTGTGTGTTTTGTCGGTCTATGTTTGTTTTCTGTCTGTTTGGGTAAATGTGTATTATTATGGAAGTTTCATATGTCTCTCAAATTTTTGTGTTTTTCTTAATTTCATTTCATAAAACATCTAACCGCCAGTTTCATTTGACTGTCAGTTGTTGGATATGTTGGAATCTCTGTGAACGGCTGTATACTGCCTTTAAGTGCTCATCGTAAACCCGTTCTTCTCAGAACGACAGTCATACGGCTTAGCCGCTGTCTGTAATGGAAATATAATGGTCGCATAGTATGTCATTAGGCTGCATTTTGACTATTTTTGTACTACAACGTCATTAAAAATCTTGTTTTTTGTTTTTTTTTACATAACACCTGACCGCTGAGCATACATCACATGTAAACCCCGACTTTATGAGTCTAGATTTAATATTTCCGGCACTGCTTGAAGGCAACACAACAAAATCGAGGCGGAGGGCGCGAGAGAGGGGTTGGGGTGACGTCATGACATGGTGCCCCGTCCATGTTTGGCTGAGAAGAAGTTTGTGTAGCTTCGACAAACTCTAGACACCGTTGGTATGACGAACAACTAGAGCAAATGGGGAAGCAAACTGTCTCTTTGTAACTCATCGTTCTGCTTTACGGCTTGCCATGTCAACGTAACATTATTTCATGTTTTATATGAGGTGACCTTGCTTAATTTGTCATCATTATTTTGTTAACGTAATCTAAAAAAAACAAAAACGGCAAAGACCAGAGCGGGCGGCTCTGGATTTATGTCCCAGTCACGTTCAAATTAATAGCTAATTATTTTGTCGCTTATCAGACCAATTAAGTTGGATTTTTTTTGGGGGGTTTCCCGCAATTAATAAATAGGCTCCTGTCTTCGGAGAGTGTCACATCCTCCGCCGGGTGGTCTCGTATGAACCGTGTCGAGGCAGCGACGAGGAGTCGGTGGCTCCGCCGGCAGAGCCGGGCTTCAGGATGAGGATGCCCAGAGGAGGACGCCTGTTTCTGGCGATGTGCCTCGGCTCGCTCTTCGTTCTCGTGCTGTACTTTCAGAGCATCACCAAGCCAGGTAAGAACCTCTACCTCTTGACAAAATGACTGCTCTTACCGGAAAATAATATTATTTAACTTAAACTGTGTATCTAATGCAGCACTGCTTTAGAGCAATACAGCTTTAGATATACAGGGAAGTGAACATAAAGAAAGTAAAACTAAAGAGTTCGTAGTATACAAATTCGCATTATATTTACGTTTGCTACACTTGTGTTACGTCTTTTTTTGTTTTTACACGAATGCTGGTAATTGCTGCGCAAAATGGCACCCTGGATATTTACGTTTATGATAAAATAAGTTGCTATAGGAATATTACTGTATAGCCTATAGATGTTACACGGCTACATACATACAATAAACAAGTAATAACTAATGGAGTGTGGTGGTCTTGCACTTTCAGTGCAGCATTCACGCTGTTAAATATGGCTGTGTGGTTTTGCATCTTTGTAAAGAATAATTGGCATTAACACTAGCGCACGTGTGTGTTTGTGTGTGTTAATGCAGTTAGTGTTAGTGCACGTGTGAAACAGAGGACATGCGCGGGGACAGAATGAAATGTGAATGAATTGAAGTATGAATAAGCTCACTGTGAAAAGTGTAATGTTTTGAAAGCCCCCCTCCCCCAGACCCCCTGCATTCCTTTGCTTTAACCCTCCTCTCCTCTTCTTACCTCTCCTCTCCCTTTGTTTCCTGGGCTGAGCCTGCTCTAGACACCGAAAGACAGATCTGCCCTCCAGGGGACTGCAGACCCCCAGGGAGAGGAGCAAGGGGGAAATAGGGAGAGATGATTGATCTCACCATACATGCCAACGCAAAATGGCACAGGGGCAGAGCGGAGAGGGTGGAAGGGCATTTGATTAAAAAAAAAAAAAGAAGAGGTTTCTATGTGGATAGTAAAGAAGAATGCAAGAGGAGGAGAATGGTACAGAGAGGAGGGACCAGTGTCCAGGTTTTGGTGATATTGTAGGACAACAGGAGCTCGATCAATCATGTGAGCTTTTTGCTGAAATGGAAAAGTAATGAGTTGAACTCTGCACAGCATGCTTCGGGTGATGTTTCACAGCTTTAGTGAGAGACACCTAGCATACATACTGTACACACTGGAATGTCTGCTGTCATAATACACAAAAGATAATAATTAAGAATTAGTAAGACATTGAAAAGCATCATTACACCCATAACTGCACCTGAATCGTCTCCAACACACACCCCATTATGGAACAGTTCAAAACCTCAGCAATAAATGACCTTTCATAGACCACCACACATTGGATATACGTGTAGCTGTCAGTGGCAGACGCACAAACCACATTTAGCCAAACCTAGAAGCAACACACTTTAGCACTCCCTCTGATTCCCCTAGATGATTAACTAGGTGTAAACATATATATATATATACACCGTCTGACCTGTTTAGACTTGTCTTCTTTGCAGCCCCACCAGTAGTCATCCAGACCACATGAAAAGCATGTTGGAGCCACATTAGAGAGGGCTAATTCACAGGATGTCAATGAAGCTCAGGGCGTACATAATTACTGCATATCTAGTCAGAGACAGCATGTAAACCAACACTACATTTCTTGTTTAATTCTGTATTATCTTGGTCATTTCCAATGCTTTTCATTTCTCACTTGTACTCTGTTTCTATCTGGAGCACAGTGAAATGAAACAGGAGAGAAGAAACCAGCCAGTAGTCCTTCACTAGAATAACCTGTTGCAGTATGTACCCATATGTTACTGTATGTATGTTTTATTACAAAGAATGATTTATGTCTCGTTTTTGCATTTTAAAATTAAAAAAAAAAAATCAAAATCAAATTTGAGAGCCAAATCAGTTTCTGTCCAAACCTCCTGTAAAGTTTTATCTGGATCAATATTGTGAATAGGTTTTAAGAGCAACTTTTCCTTCATCTGCAGCTACTTCATTAACAAGACATTCAAAATCCAAGGATGACCTTTGAATGTCATGAAGGTCTCCTTGATACACCTCATATTTACCACTGATGTTGTAGACAGCTCATCGGTTGTCATTAGGTTTGCAAATTTTCTGCATATTCCTTAACCGATAGTTGAAAACCCTAACAATCAATAATCGATTAATCATTAATACTTAATAAGATACAAAATGCAAATTTTTTCGTAATTGTTTCATATGAAAAAAAAACTAGCAGCTCATTAGTTATGTGATAGTTATGTCTGTTCAGTAGCTCACGAAATCCCTTTTGTTTCTCCAGGTGCTGGAGGTTTGATGTTCACCCAACCGCCTGAATATAGAGGCTGAGAAATGTGATTTTTCTTGCAGTAATATTGCCTGATTATCGTTGGAGTGGTAGGCGATCAGTTGAGATTAAAGAGAAGAAAGCAGCACTGATGGCACTCTGGTTGGCGTTATATTACTGTGGCACTATAGTTACTGTCCCAGTATTATGAGTTACAAAAACAATTACCGTGTTTCCTCAAATAAAAAGCGGTAGTCAAATAAAAGCCAGGTCTCTAATAATGGCCAAGGGTGTGGTTGAGATAAACAAATAAAGGCCTGCCCCAAATAAAGGTTGGGGGGAAAACCAAGAGTGGATAAAGTCCTGGTGCCCATAATGTGCATGCCAGGTAAGCATAATGTACATGTCCATCACTTTGTCACATGTCACTCACCAACATAAAGATGCTATTTTCAATAGTTTGTTGTACTTTGTTGGATTAGCCATCTTAGATGTTAATGTTGCATTTTAGTCAGTGTGGCTGTATGTCTGTCAATGGTCCAGCCAAACTATATTTTGTAGTATTATAAGCAGAACGCATTACAAAACTTTAACAGGGAAAATGGGGCCAGATTAGGAAACAAGGAGGCTTCATACTAAAATATGACCAAATATATTTATCAAGCAGTGGGAATCAGAAATAAAGGCCTCTATCTAATATAAGCCTGCTTCCAACAAATGCCTGGTGACCCGTGAAGTTGAGGTAAATAAGACCCCAGACACTATTTGAGGAAATACGATACGATCTGTGAAGCCATATAGTCATAGTGGATATGTTTTTGTTCCACTTTTTGTCCACTATATCTCACAACTATTTTCCCTCTTGCCTTTTCAAATCTGATTTTTCTCTTTTCATCTTTGCATTGCTTTCATAAAACCTTCATTTACCAAGCTCTCCCTTCCCATAAGGAGAATAATACTTGCTGTTGCTGCATAGACAGAGGATTGCTACAAAAACCATGTGTGAAGAATGTCCTGTAGGTGTAGTTGAACACAGGCATTGTAGATGTCATTTTAAATACCCTCACGTTTCCAGTCTTCTTGTCTTACGGAACCACATCACCCAATTAGGCCTGCTGTTGGATACCAGACAGGAAGCTCAGTGCATATTATTGTTGTGCTTCCATTGTCTGCCTTCCTGTGCCAACACCCTGGGTTTGGCATGCAGGAAAGAAATTGTGTGTACTATTATAAACTCATTTCCTAAGATAGATGTACCAACGACAATTATGTCTGATAGCATAAATCAGCTTTCTGAAATTACTAACATGAATGCAGTTAACAGTGTATGGTGAATCAGTCCAAGTCTTTGGATTTAGTTCTGATGAAGATGTCACCTTGGACTTTGTGAAGCTGTTTTTTTTATAGTCTAAACAAATTAAATTGATTAATCAGGAAAATATCTAACAGATTGCTTGATGAAGAAAATAACCGTTAGTTGTTGCCCTTTTGGATAGAAGCATGAAGAGATTTGCTTGATTTGATTTGAGTTGAAGGATTCAGGCTGTATTAATCATATTGGCCAGTGTATCAGCCATAAAAGGATTGGGTCACCATCTCACTGTAAATTCATGAATGTAGATCACTGCTTTGCTTTGTGCTGTGTGCTTTTGACAGAGCCGTGGCTGCTGGGCAAATTACTGCCATTCTTTTCTAAATTGGGCACATAAATATTAGGCTTTGAGAGATTTATGTATTGGCAAAGTGATCTCTCCCTTTAAACCTATTTCTATTTAGCTTTTACAAGTTTTTTAATATATCAATAATAAAATCCGAATGTGGTGCATTTCCATCAGTAGTTATGTGTTCCCATCGCTGAAGTGTTTGATTTCCCCAAGCCAGTGTAAAAATGTTTTTGACCTTCTGAGCAAAATTCCCTGTCATGTGCTATTTCCAGTCAGGCTCTCTTATTAGATGCATCATAATCTGAACAAAAATAGAGATGAACACCCAGTGTCTCTTCCCTCTCAGACTGTGGTTGCATTGACTCAGCAGTGCTGTGCCACAGTGTCATTGTGTGCGCGGTTTGAGTGTGTTGGTTACTATGCCAAGTATCTTAGCTCAGCGTGGAAGGGTGGTGCGCTGTGTGTGCACTTGACAAAGGTGGAGTGAACTTGTCAGCATTCACAAGATAAGTGAAATCCACACTTGTGCTTACAGCGCTAATTTGACTAGTCTTCGGTCCTGCGCTATGACACAGGAAACCAGTTTCCATCATCACCCTCAGCATCAAAGCCAAACTTACTCTTTGCACCAAGTTTAACATTTTGGTAAGATACTGTATATATATGGTATATGTTGTCATTATTAAAAGAAGGTGGTATGATATAGAGCTGTGTATTGGCAAGAATCTGGTGATACGATATGTATCAGGATACAGGGATTACAATACGTTGCCGCACTGTAAGCAAGGTGATATAGTGTTTTGTAGACCTGTCTGTGGCTAGCAGAATGTGCTTACTTCTTGTCTCAGTTGACGTTGTTACGTTGGAGTGGAAGAGTCAAATGGCTGAAGACAGTTTACAACACTGCTATTTAGTTGTCGGCGGTTTAAACAAAACACAAAATTAATCACAGCCACAAATCTTTGCGTGTTAATTAAAAAATATTAGTGTTTTTACATTATCAAAAAAGAAAATATTGCAATGCATAAGTGCATCGATAGCTGGTATATGTTGTCCTGGAGCAGAAGCAGCATTACTGTCTGAGGTTTGCACTTGGTAGAATCATTATTTCTGAACCATGAGCATATTCTCTGTTCATGCTGCTGTATGCTCCACATTCACCCTCTCCAACCGTTCCACTTCATTTGCTTGGCAGTTGTACATGGCTTAACAGACTAGAGGGTGGGAAAACTCTTCTCTCTCTCTCCCAGCTAAGGGAGACAATAGTGAATTGTCTGATCACTGAAATGCCCACTGAATAACATATTCTGAAGCAGCGGTTCTCCTTTAAACCATGCCAGTGTTTTAGGTCTCAAGTGTTCCGTCACAACTGTATACTCATCAAATCTTTGAAAAAGTTGAAAAACAAAGATGGACGATAGGTTTTTTGAAGATTATTTTTGCTAATGCTCAACGCTCTAGTCCACAAAAGCAGAATCCACCTCACAGCTCTAAACAGAGGCAACATCAAGGCCGGCTCTTATGTGTCTTGCCACACACAGAGTCAGTGCACTGTTCACCTTGTCATTTTTTACCTAAACCTTCTGCAAGAACACACTCAAACACACACTGTAATCTTTGTCATTGAACATTTTCCACACACTTGTTCACCACCATACTCACCTATTTATACACATAAACACATAGAATATCCTCTGACTTGTAACATCAGGGTGGCTGCTGTGAAACAAACAAAGAATGTCGTGATGCCTTTAAGGTCCCCCACAATGCTGTATATTGTATTGATTTAAACAAAAAAATCGAAGTATCAATACTTTTGACAGACGTGCTCGCTTTTCAGGTTAATGGACACATCACACACACACACTAACTATTTTAATGATAAAAGAAATATATTAAATGCTGAACATATATTACCCAAGATACATGCTTCCAGCCTGTTAACTTTTATAATGGATTTATTCTAGAGCTGCTGCAATTAGTGGATTAATCGATTAGTTGATCTAAAGAAAATTAGTTGCCACTATTTTATTTGCCACTTTTCTTTGTCATTTATCATAGCAAATGTCTTTGGGTTTTGAATAGCTGGTTGGACAAAATAAGTAATTTGAAGACATCACTTTGGGCTCTGCAAAATTGTGATGGGCATTTTTTATTTTTTTTACAATTTTTTTTGACATTTTATAGTCAAAACTAGGGATGCAAATTTCATACATTTTCCTTAACCAATAATTGAACACGTTAATCAATAATCGATTAATCATTAACAATTAAAAACATACAAAACGCAGATCTTTATTGTCGTTTTAAGTTTTAATTAAAAGAATCGTAGCAGCACATTAGTTGTGTAGTCGTTATGTTACGTTAGTTCAGTAGCTCAGGAAATCCCTCACCGTCCACCACGTTCATGTCGGCATCTTTTCCACCATGAAGCCTCTGCTCACAAGCTCACACATCATTACAGCTTGAAGCTAATACCAACGTTGGGTGCTGACTTTTCGGGTGGTACAACACTGACGTTTGACTGCAGCTGTATTTTAAGCCACTGTGGCAATATTAACATTGAGCATTCTCCTCTTTTACAGTGTAATGCTCCCACGTTGGACAGCGTTTTGCCCTCTTCTTCTTGCCTCATCATTTCCTACCGGCTGCTTCTTCTTCTGTTGCGGCAGTAGTTTTTTCTGAACTGCAAAGGTGATGTGTGCCCCCTTGTGGTATAAAAGTGAATATATGAGAGCTCCGGAGAAATGGTGCATAAAACATTTTGTCGGTTAATACTTTTTTAATCGGTTAAATTCTTTATGGCGATTAATTGATTAATTATTAACATACTTAGTCTAAACAATTAATCGTGAGAATAATTGGTAGATTAATCAATAACGAAAATAATCAAGTTTGTTAGGGCCTCACCAATTGAGGGGAGCCTCTCTGCCCTCATGTCTAACCTGAGGGAACTCATAGTCCATCACACTGAAGCCTTTTATTATCCTGGAGGGTCAGCCTGAACTGTAACATCACATTTTTTGAGATGTAAATTTCTGAAATGAGAAATAAGATGGTTGTTGTAGTCATTTAATCCAGGAATCTGCTAAAGGAATGTTTCTCTCACATGTTTGATTTGTAATAACTGTGCGAATAAGCAGAAGGTGGGTGAGAGCAAGAATAAAAGGAACCTCCTGTCCCACTACAAAGGATGTAACTGATCCTAAAGTCACCTCGGCATGTCGGTCTAATTACCACCATCTGCAGGTCATCACCATCAGCATGCGGATCTTGTGACACCTTTGAATCAAGCTACTCTCAAACACAAAGTCTTGGCAGCCTGTTACTCCTGATAACCCCTGTGTCTCCCCCTGCCTTCGCTTTTCATTTGTGACATCCTATTTTCTCTTTCAATCACTTTTGAGTGTACTGTGAAACAGACTTTTACGTACTTATCCTACTTACTTACGTATCAGATTACATTGTGGTTTTCTTTCAGTCACATCCATTTCGTGGCCCTCATAAAGACAGGCCTTTATTTCAAGTGCAATTATGTGTAATTTTATCTCTTTAAATAAATATTTAGATGATGCCACAGAATCCTCTGTGCTATTTATCATGATCACAGAGGGGAAGTATTTATCATTTTTTAATAAAAAAAAACATTAAAAACAATAATTTTGATGTATTGGTCCCACACACACTGAGAAAGCATTTTAATATACTACTTAACATACTTTGTCTGTTACTTCTTGTCAACTGATTAGTCATGAGATAGTGCTGACTGTTTATAATGATCCAGACCAGTATACAGGCTTAATGGAACCTTGTTTGCCTGGGAATATAACATAAACACGGCTTCAAATTCTTGACAAACTAGACATACCCAGGCTCAACATGGGCCTGTTTGTGTGTGCATAGTGTGTGTGTGTGCGTGCGTGTGTGTGTGAGAGAGAGAGGCCTCTTCTGCTCTTCAACTGTCAGTATTGTGTCACTTCCTGGATCTGAGAGGAAGTGGTGGTTTTCGGGTGCGTATGATACAGAGTACATGACGCAGAAAAAGATGTGGTTTATGATGATCAGATTGTAGTAGCCTCTGACATGTACTTTTTCATTTAACAGAGGAAATGTTGTTGAAATGTCAAACACAACAAAAGATAGCGCTGCTAGTGGAGGACAACCTCTAGGCTGGCTGATGTCTCGTGGTGCCAGTAGACATAGAGACCTTTTTGCCCCTACATTTTAAGAGAAAGGATCAGTTGCATGATTTTAGCTGGATTTTCTAGTAAAGTTTATCGAGTTACAGATCTACAAATCAGTTTGCATGTCTGAAAAAAAACATGTTTCTCTAAAACAGAAGAAGACACAAAGGCACCATCCTTCCCTCAACTAGCTTATATTTTCACATTCATGTATACACTCATGCATACTTACTTACTTCGTTACTCTACTTTATTATTATGAACTTTTTTCTGGGAAATTCATTCTTTTGCCATGATAATACTAAAAATTGAGCAGTTGAGATGAGAGGTTGTGTCCAGATAACTCACAGTTAGTAACACAATTAGGTATTTTTTCTCATGACTAATTGCCTTGACGTGTAAACAGGAAGTTTAAACTTAGACAAGTTGGCTTGCAAGAAAGAGTTTTTAATTACTAAAAGTAAGAAAACACTCTGAAAAAAAATGATTTAGGTTAAATATTGTAAGAGCCATTTGAAACAGTTAATCACATTCTTTAATAACATCTTGGATGCAACAGTTAACTGGCATTGTTAACATGCTCTTTAACGTGCTACATGTGAGAATCCATAACCATTGTCCATAAATCTCCATACAGACAATTTTTTCACCAATACAACTCAAAAAACTGTGTGCTCCTCCGCCCAGCAAACCCCGTCCCCTGAGTAACAGTACCTACATACTGAATATTGTAGAGATCGAACGATTTATTGGTTTGATTGATTAATTGGCGGCAATAACACATTTTACAAACTATCATTATCGGCAGAATATCAACAGATTAATCAGCTTTTCCTGCTCCAAACTATCATTATTATATCAGCCGTAAAAAGTCCAAATAGTTCCTCCACTATATTGTGAGTGACCAAAGAACAAAGAAAATATCTACAGCAATGTTAACTGGTGAGGCTGTATTTAGGCACAAAGCTAAATGCTAATATCAGCATGCTAACATGCTGATGTTTAGCTGGTATAATGTTCACCATGGTCCTCATCATAGTTTAGCATGTCTTGGGTGTCACCTTTAAACTGTGATACTTGTTTAGTTCTTCTGTGCTGATATTGAGCCTCAGGTGTATGTCGTTGCACCATGTGGTAAGAAAAGATATTCCTTTATTAGTCCCACAACGGGGAAATTTTCGGTGTTACAGCAGCAGAGTGGATAGCAAAATAGAAAGGAGCGGCATCAATAAAATAACAATAAATAGCAAGCAAGCAATAACAACAAGAAGAAATATAAAAAGTATTAACAACAATATATACAATATAGACAGACTCAGCAGTTGAATTTGGACTATTGCACAGTAG
>JBBPCS010072219.1:0-16434 GCA_037974645.1 Hollardia meadi
TGTGTGTGTGTGTGTGTGTGTGTGTGTGTGTGTGTGTGTGTGTGTGTGTGTGTGTGTGTGTGTGTGTGAGTGTGTGTTTGTGTAGTGGTGGAGAACTCTGTGTGGGTTTTTCCCACAGTCTTGGCGATGGTGTGTTCTTCCCTGATTCCTCTCACCTCTGGTTTCACAATTATGACCGTGTCAAGGGATTCTCTCACACTCTGTGAATGTGTCACATATGTGGCCGTGTGTTTAAAATTTCACATTTGGTGTGGTTGTGAAATTGAGTCTTTATGTGTCTCAACATAACATTGTGGGAGATAGTTATTGGTAACATGAGCTGCGTATGAAAGCTGGAGTAGGACAATAACCCTTAACCCCCCCTCCAAAATCCCAAAGGCCAAAACTGTTGTTGACATTACATTCAAACAGTTTTCTGCTTTGCCTCCCGTTTCCTCTCCATTCCAGCTGCTCAGTGCTGGAGTCGCCACTGAGGTCATGTCCTTGGTAATATTTCTCTGAATGCAGGGGTTTAATGATATGAGGAGGGGGTTACACTCTAATAAAACAAATAATACACATGATAGATTTGTTAAGGCCAATTCTAATGTTCAAGCAGACTAAATATTTCAAAGTTTGACTTGTTAGGCAAAAAACTTATTAATTAAAGCTGCATTAATCAATATTTTTATATTACCATTGGATAAAATTACTATGTAGACAGAGAATTATCCACCAACTCTACGTGTGTGTGTGTGTGTGTGTGTGTGTGTGTGTGTGTGTGTGTGTGTGTGTGTTTCCTCCTCCCATGGCCTCTATAGGAGCCGATCTTTGCCTCTACTTTCTCTCTTCCTCCTGAGCCTCCTATCCATGCTTCTTCCCCCGATGAGTCAGCTGGCCAGGTAGGAAGTCGCATCAGCTCTTGCTGCATGCATTGCTTGGCCTTCCCCACCTCGCGGCCTACACCATTGACCACTGTAATCCATACACAGATCACAAACGACATTGTTTTAACTTGCAACTTAATCATTTGATTTGAACTCACTTTTGATGGAGGGAATCCGTTAAATACCCTGTACGGGGAGTGAGGCTTTCCAAAATGCTCTGCAGCCATATCCGTGTGGTTATTTGGCACATTCAATCACATTACACTCAAAAATCTGTCCCTCAGCTGCAACCATGTTGGCAAAACAACTACATCAAGCTCACATAATGATCAGTAATGCTCTGCAGTCCTTCACAGCCACCCTGCTCCCGTTTCATGCCACTAAATGTTCACCATAGCTTCCTCACTTTGCCTCTAAAGTCAGCATGGCAGCCCCCCGCAGCTTCTAATACCCGTGCAGAACTTAGGCATTGTCGTCTTTTCATCCTTATCTCTAAATCCTCATCCTTTTGCACCCTCCGCATCCATCCCTCTGGTTGTGAAGGCCATCAGATCTCCCAGACCCATGCAGGTGGATGAGCGACACCCCTGGAGACAGAAGGTGACCCTGTCAATACTGTATTCAGTGATCTCCCAAATCCCTGCCGAGTCCCCCTCCCTAGTGGCAGCCTTTTCACAGACACACACACACACACAGTCAAAGCAACTTAAGTTACAGTCGGTCACTAAATGACTTTGTCTTTATTGTCTTTCATTATAACTTCATGAGTGACACTAAAATTTCTCTAAAGTCATATATACATTCAGCAGAAAAGAAAGAAAAGAAATTTTCCCTCGGATGTTGGGAGATGGCTTGTTTTCAATGTCAGACAGGGATTAATGCGCTTCTTGTGTATTTGTTCCCCCTCTTCAGTGTATTTGGTTTGCTCAGCTACTTTGTTTGTTTGATGTTCAAGGAAATTCCACATTCAAGCACTTTATCCCTGATAAAAACAGCCCGTGGCAGTGTAAGTCTGACAGTGTAGTCCTGTTATAGTCCTGTTTTTTTTCCTTCCAAGTCCAAGAGTCCAAGTCATTCCAGGAAAATGCTAAAAAAAAAAAAAAGCACTGTTGTGTTTGATCAAAAATTGTTCCTGGAATGCATCGACCTTCACAACCTGATAATTTATTAAAGTGCACACGTAACCCGAGGTGGATTATTCCTTCATCATTCGGTGTAACTGACGGTAACGTCTCTCTCTTCTCTTAGAGAATAGCTGAGGCTGAGATGGAGTGCCAGAGCATCGAGGCTCACATGTCCATCCAGGAGAGGAAACAGCTGATTGTAGCCCAAGAGGAGGCCTGGAAGACCAAAGGCTACGGAGCCGCCAACGACTCCACCCAGTTCACTGTGGCTGCACGCATGTTGAAGAAAGGTCAGAGAGCACCAGTGTGATGGGGAAACTGAACACAAATACCTTCTCTACAACCTTCTTCCTCCATCTCTCTGAGGTTTATGTGCCCATGCTGAATAGCACTCCACACCACGGGAGAGTTCAGTCTACAGTTCAGTCTCAGCTCTCTGCGCTGTACCCTCCAAAGCCCCCTTCTCAAGTAGCAGTCTTGATGGAAAAGGACTCTCCTTTTCCCTCCATCAGGCCCAGACACACCAGGCCACTCCGCTCAGGCAGGAAATGATTTTATGGTTGGAGTTTTACCTATTGGCTCCAGGCTTGGCCAGAGTGAGCAGCTGCTGGAAGGCTCAATTTGTTTTGTGAGTGAGTCAGTGGGTTTGTCCAGATTATGGCTAATGGAGAGTGGCACAGGAAGGATTAGCATCAGAAATGTGCGCCTCAACCAACTTCAAAGGCATCTTAAGGCCATTTCAGTCACAAGGCGACAATGGCACCTCTGTGTTCTGAAACCCATTATTTCCAATGGGAAACTAAAGCTTTTTGCTACGCTGAGCAATACTCAGCCACAGTGCGTTTGTGGCCAAAGTTTAACCTGGTTGAACTGCTGTAACAGCAGCTCAAAATTGTGATGTGTCTGAAACACTCTTTAGACAATTAAGGCAGTCATTTCAGTGATCATTTACTTCTTAGCTGAAAAATACCAACAGAAGGAGACCTTTATGACTGCTGCCCGTCATTCCTTATTTGTGGTAGTATATGACACACACATGTTGTTTTCAAATACACACCACTAGCCTAATTCCCAGCATTGATGAGCTGAAAAAGATTGATACAGCTGTTCTGTTCTCTACGTAAAGCAAAGGGAAAATGTGCTTGTTAATCAACCTTCCATGTTTCTTATTATTTCACCTTTGTTCAGTTTTGAAAAATTGTGATTTAAACAATCCAAAAATGTATAAATATACAGATAAGAGAGACAAGCTAAATACTAGCAAGCTTCCCTTCAAAATATGATATATCGACGATGAATATTCATGCAAACATGACGTCTAGTTAATATGATTTTAAAAGCCTTCACTTTGTGCACAGCATGATATCTGACTGGAGAAATATCTGATAATGAAGATCAGCACAATGCCATTGTTGGAAAAAGACAACCAAGATCATTTTCAGTCCATTCCTCATCATCAAAGTTAGTGTGATCTATTGCATAATGTTGTGATGGCTCGCACAGCCAACAGTGGTCAGCTGGCAGCAGGTGCTAGCAGATTAACTCGCTAACAGTAGTGCTAGCACAGTTTGCCCCGTCAGTCATGTACCCCTGACGTAGTGGTCCGTTGACACCACTATACTGGTGATGTGTAGTGTATGAGTGCTCCTGCAGTTTAATAATACAGAGATCAGTCCCTGCAAGCAAAGTATAAGTCTTCATGCATGCCTAATAACAGTAAAAGACCTGTTCTGTGGTGTAAATTGAACCAATGTTCTGGTAACTTCACAGTCTTTAAATAAAACAGATGATTTATTTTACAAATTGAGCATGCCATACCAGATACAGAGCATAGCAACCATGACATTTTTTTAATCATTGAATGTTCATACCTGTTTGTGTTCATACAACAGGGCTGGCCTCCCCCTCAGCCCTCCAGTCTCCAGTGGCTTCCAAATCCAAGAACGGCAGCCTTGCCATCTCCAAACCGCAGGAAGGTCAGCCTTACTTTAGCATTCCTCTGCATCTACTTTCCACTGTCCTCCTCTGCCTACTACACGCTCGTATCCTCAGGTTACCTGTTATGTCACACTGCTGTCATGTGGAGCCGTTCAGTTCATTTAGCTGGCTTTGTGAAGACTGGAGGGCTCAGCTGCTGCTCCAGTCTGATTTAGACTTGATGGCATGACTGTGTTACATGCTGTCACCAGACACACAGTTTCCAAAACAAATTCTGCATACAGGTAATGAACTGAAAGGTTGATCTACGGATACCTGTGTAATATAATCTGAGCTGACAGTTGGACCACTGATGCTAACTTTATATGGAAGTTTTTATTGGACTTTAGTAGTTGTAACCCACAGAGGACAATCCACAGCTGTGTACCATGATCCACAAATATTTCACCATCCACAAACATGTATTTTTTTATTTGTGTTAAGTCATATCCACAAAAATACAGAGCGAAATGCAATACAAATAAGCATAATTGACTCTGCAGAACACAACTTTTAGTTTCACATATGTTATAGGTTTTATAAAAGTAAATTGTTTCACCGCAACAAATGCATATAAGTAATATTTACACATTTGTGGATCACCACAAACTGACAGGAAGCGATCTACAAATGTGCAAAATGTACAGACTGATCCATAAATGTGTAAACATCACTTTCCCTGCATTTGTTGTGGTGAAAACATTTAACTTGTATATTAATTATTATATTAAAATATATTATTATTATATAATATGAAATTAAAACACATTTATGTGTTCACAGATAAAGATATGTGTCGCTCTGTATTTTTGTGGATAGGAATTTACACAACTATAAAAATTGATTTTTAAAAAAAAAAGTTTATTTGTTAAAATATTATTGGATCATTGCACTCATTGTCTTCTTTTAAAGTCCAATAAAAACTTCCATGACTTCACAGTTTTTGAAATGATTAGATCTCATTTGAACACTTTCTAACTGATTGTCTTTGCTTCTCTTTCAAAAGACATGGAGGAGATGTCTGATATCGAAGGTGTATTCCCTTTTTTTTTTTGCGTGTGTGTTGCACTGAATGCATTGATCATCATCATCACCACCAAAACCACAAATATCATCAACACTAATGTGGCTGATGTTGCTGTGAGACTTCTATTATGCCATGAAAGCCTAATAGAATATAAACCATGGAATAGGGTTGCCATATATGCGAGTCTAAAGTGCAAAAAAATTCATATTCAGTGGCTGCTAACTGTTGTTAGAGTGACAGCCATGAATAAATATGTTCAGATCAGCTTCAGTGTGACTGTGTGCAACTGCTCATGTTGAGCTACAACAAGAGAAGCTCAGACTGCCTGCCTGTTCAGGGATACGATCTAAAATCAAACAGAGTAAATTTATGGCTAACAGCTGTGTGTGTGTGTGTGTGGTTGTGCAGAGATCAAGGCCGTACCAGATCTGAACCTGGAGTCGGACATGAAGCTGGATAAACTGGAGTCATTCCTTGGCAAGCTCAACAGTAAAGGTCAGTCTTGTTCGGCACGCTATCTGTGAGTCACTGAGTGTCGAGTCGGGTGAAACGATCTATTAGTGTTGCTTCTTTCCAGGCAGATATTAACAGCATTTAGTGGCACCTGTCGTCACTGTTTGTAACGGCAAACATGTTTCAAAAGAGCCCCTTTCAGACGAGCACCATGTAATGTAAACGTTACGGCAGTTTAACATGTTGATCTTTCATGAAAAAACTTCACATAAATCTTACTAGCAAAGACAGTCAGATATTCCTATCACTTTCAACACTGCACATGTCTGAACTAGAGGCTCTTTGCATTATCGTAAAGGCTGCAGCAGCACAAACTTCATTATTCTTAAGAGCACTATAATAAACTGTAATATCTTAATTATCATCTCTTATGCACAAATATTAAAAAAAAATCTTCTTAATAAACCCTGAAATGCTGTGAATGAACCGGTGTTAAGTTGTTGAGGTTGTTTTCTTGTCAAATCAGTCTCTAAAAATATTTTCCCCTTGTGAGTTAGGGCAAAAAAAAGATATTTAAAACATCCCTAGTACCATCCTGCAACTTTTCCACATTCAACCACAATAATAAACTTACCTATATTTTTGACGCGTGGATTTTGAACAAATCAAATGGGGACAAGAAATAATGGATTCCAGATATTGTATGATCCTGAGTCTGCCTCCTCTTGTCCTTCCTCAGCATCCGGACTGCCAGAAGCGACCATCACAGTCACAGAGAAGAAGGTGAAGGAAGTCATGACCCTCGAAGATGAAACTTTCTGCAAGTTCTACCGCCAAGTGGAGGAGCTGCCCGCCACCACCAACAAGGTGGAGATAGATGACGACTTTGATGCCATCTTCGGCTCCCAGGTGCCAAAGTAAGCTCTCACTGCCCGAGGTCATTTTTAAGTGACTAAAATCGTCATTGTGAGACTCCGTCCCTGTTGACCACGGCCCTTCACCTCTGACCTCTCCTCAGGCTGACCTCGGAGATGGTGCAGCACAAGCGAGCAGTGCGCCCAGCACGTAACGTCCAGGCGTCTAGGAACCCTCTGAAGTCGCTGGCTGCCAGGGAGGACATCCGACACGAGTACACAGAGCAGAGGCTCAACGTCGGCCTGCTGGAGAGCAAGAGGATGAAGGCTGAGAAGAGTGAGTGAGGATGAGGAGCTGGAAAATGCATGAGAACACAACACTCGGGGAAACGGCATGCGACAGGCTCCTTTGCCAAAATTCTAGTTCTAATTTTTCACAATAAAACTAGTTTTTGATGTAACGATATCAAACCTTGAACTTTTTCACGAGAAATCTGAACATTAGCAGTCTCATGATTTTGGTCCAGTTTGTATAAGGCATCAAAGTGTCCATTCTTGGCCAGTCACATGGGAATTATAAATAAAAAAAGCAATACTACAGCTGGTAAACCTGCTAAAATGCATGAGCTTTTATAGATCCAGAAATGCAAGGACATCATCTAGTAATTGTAATCGCCATGTGTGTGCTTTTGTCTTGTCTTTGTAATTTTGGCAAAAAGATGAGTTCAACATAGACGATATAAGTGGAAGGAGCTTCGTGGTCTGAAAAGTGAAGCCAATGTGGAAGTGCCTTAAACCCTTTTTCTAATGGCCAGCAGGGGAGACTCCATTGGTTTCAAAAAGAAGTCTGATTGTATGTAAGCTTATGAGAAAATGACCCTACTTCTCACTTGATTTATGACCTCAGTAATACCTCAGGTTCCTAATGGGTTTATGGGCTCAGTCGCTAGTTTCAAGTTCTCTTCAATACAACATGATAAAGCAGGGGATGCTTTAGGACGTGCTTACCTTGTGATTGACAGGTCTGTACCACAGCGCGTCCTCGGGATTCTCAGTCAGATCTAGTCAGGATGGAGGTGTAGCAATTTTTTATCCTCCCCAGCTCTGCTGTCTCATCACAAATGGTCACTTCTGGCTCCAAGAAAACAAGACGGCCATAATGCCAAACTTGAAGATTCAAAACACTAGTCCACAAACCAGTGGGTGACATCATGGTGGCTTCTTCCTATTTATTATACAGTCTGCGGTATTCCCTTTTTCATAACCAGTCTTTGAGACAAAAAGGCTCCCACTTCCATTTTAAGATGAGAGAGCAGAACATGCATCTCAATACCAGATACAAACTAAATATGACTGATATTATGGAGTCTATAAAGTGTCTCTTCAGAGTTGACTCATTCAGTCTTTGGGACTTGACTGACCTACATCTGGGACTGGAGTCAGTTTCCTGTCATTGTACAGAGCAGTCCTCCAAAGCTCAGTGTTGTTTTTAAGATGTCACGTCACTCCCACAGCTTCCACCTTCACCTCCTCCAATACCAATAAAAACACTTAAACTGTCTGGAGTGTTTATATTTAGTGTTGGGCTTACACTCTAGCTGCTGTCTCATCTGTGTATAGGGGCCTGAATGTAATGATTGAGCATTGTGTCTTGTTTCACTGCAGTGAATAAGAACTCCGGCTTCTCTGACGTGGCTCTGGCTGGTCTGGCCAGCAAGGAGAACTTCAGTAACGTCAACCTGCGCAGCGTCAACATCTCCGAGCAGATGTCCAACAACAGCGCGGTGCCTTACAAGAAACTCATGCTCTTACAGGTCAAAGGTCAGTTGAGTCAACGGGCCCCTGTGACATACACAAACAGGTGCACCTGCACTTTTTTTTTCATCCATCCGTCTGTGGGTTTAAATCCACATTCTGGTGGGTAACTATAATTGTATTGAGGATTTGTCCTGAAAGGGCACAGAGGCCATCTTGCCATACCAAAGTCTTCTGTGAAAGCACAACCCTTAAAAAGGTGAAAATCAGGGGAGTCTCCATGAATAGTCTTGTGGATGTGGCGTGTTCACGACACAAACGAGCCCAGCCAGGCAGAAAGGGATAGGAAACATCCCTCTACATCTTCCTAATCTTTCAAATTTGCTGCTTTGTCTTGTGGAGACCAATCTGTGAAATATATCTTTAACAGTTACAGTTAACAGCAGTTACATACAGTTGTTTAAAAGGATAGAAAAACAAGTAGCTGCTGTTTTACACCAAGCTTTGGAGGATGCTGCTTCGAGAGTGTCCTTTCCAGAGGATATCTAAAACGGTAGACGAGAGTTGGTCTATTTTGGTGTGTTTGCACCTCCTCCACACGTCTGCTGGGGACAGCTGTGGCTCTAAATCATTCTCCCCAGGTCAGCTCACACTATCCTGGGCTGATCCTCTCCTCTAGACCCCACTGTCTGTAATCCTGAGCAAATTCACCACACCAGGGGTACCGCCTTGTTCAGAGGTTAGCTGTCTCTGCCGTGTTGAGAGCGGTGCTTTAGAATAGCTTCTGCTAGTTCCTGCTTGGATCACCTGAAGGCCCCCCTACTACTAAACCAAAGGCCCCATAGAGTTTGTAATGTGACACAATTATGACTTGATGTAGATTGTATGCTGTCCTGGCTACATTAATTGGAAAGAGAGGATTTTAACAGGAAGGGGAGATGTGTACTTGACAAGGCAGATGCATGTACAAACATGTCCAGGGTCAAATGGTGATGGCTGGCACATCGTTGCCCACACACCCCTCATATGACAACCCAGGCATGACAGTGATAATCAGAGCTGTGGCCGATAAACCACCTGTCTGTGTGTTTGTGTATTTTTTTCCAGGCCGGCGGCACGTCCAGACCAGGCTGGTGGAGCCCAGAGCGTCCTCCCTGAACAACGGCGATTGTTTCCTACTCATCACGCCACACCACTGCTTCGTGTGGACCGGAGAGTTCGCCAACGTCATCGAGAAGAACAAGGTCTGGCTTTTGAGGGCTGCAAGATGACTCAAAAAAATAGGAAACAAGCTAGTATCGGTAGATTTGAGTTTGAGTCAACACAGGTGGAGTAAGGGTGCTGTTATATAGGTCAGACTTCACGTGTAGGATGTAAACACAGCCCTGAGAGGAAGCAACGCGTGGCACAGAAGAAGAAGAAATGGAAAAGGCGTGTGTGTGTATCTGGGGGTTGTTGCAGGAAACGGACACAGAACAAGGCTATTGTTCAAAGCCTAGACTGGTCTGATGACCTTTGATTGGCTGAACAGAGTGGTGACCTCAATCGGACAAAAAGCTTTTCTACGACAAAAAGGATGTTTGAGTTCACTTCATTGAAGTTTGCAGGCTCTTCTCTGAGTCTTGACTAAACGAACTTGAATCAAAAGGTTTCAAAAAATGAACCTAAACAATGCGTGGATGTATGTTGACCATGTCTGTCATTCTTTAAAAAGCGCAGAATGTCTGTTTTAAAAAAAAAAATAGATTAAAAGAACTCATCAGTTGAAGGTAATAAAGGTTTTTCTCTCACTTTTTTCAGGCTTCAGAGTTGGCAAACTTCATCCAGAGCAAGAGAGATTTGGGTTGTCGTGCTCAAAATGTCCAGGTCATCGAGGAGGGCGTCGGCACACACAACCATGCTGCCAAGGAATTCTGGAAGATTCTGGGAGGGCAGTCGAGTTTTCAGTGTAAGGATTCCGTATCTGACATGAACGCAACCTCGGAGGAAACCGTCCCTGAGGCAGTGAAATGAAAGCTTGTCTTTCTTCTTGCAGCTGCAGGAACACCAGATGAGGACGAGCTGTACGAGGGCGCTATTGTGGAGACCAACTGTATTTACCGCCTGACGGACGACAAACTGGTTCCAGATGATGATTTTTGGGCCAGAATGCCCCGTTGTTCCCTGCTCAACCCCAAGGAGGTCAGAAAACCTGACATTTTGAAGACATTTATCACCAGCCACACATTCAGAGTGTTGTTTTACTCTGGGACTTACAGCAACCATGTGGAGGAGACGCCAACGCCTGCAGGTAAAATAATAATGGTCTCTGTGTTTCTGTGCAGGTTTTGGTGTTTGACTTTGGCAGCGAGATGTACATATGGCATGGAAAGGAAGTGACACTGGCACAGAGGAAGGTGGCCTTCCAGCTGGCCAAGCACCTGTGGAACGGCACCTTCGACTACACAAACTGTGACATCAACCCGCTCGACCCGGGAGAGTGCAACCCACTCATACCCAAGTATGGAAGTGTATACATGCATCAGATCAGCAGATTTTACACTCTTTAGGTGACAAACTGATGCTCACTTCGTAGACAGGTGTATTGAAAAATAATGCAAAATAAAACTCTTACTCAGAATAAGCGAGCAACTAGTGATAGAAAGCACATTTTATTGGTATCGGCTCTGATAGCAGCCTCCAACAGTCAACTTCACCAGTGGAATTACTGACTTTGAGGGAAAATAAAAGCTAAAAAAAAAAGGTTCTTACCTAGATTTATTTACAGTTTGATCAGTTCCAGGGTTATTTATGAATTACTTTGAGTCCAGACTTACATATTCAGTTTTTATTACATTGAGTTTGATGTTCACTTGTCCAGATTCATTTATTTATTTAGGTATTTCTTACTTGGATGTTCAGTTAATCTAGTCAAAGATTGTTAATTTCCAACAGTGTTGATTTTTCCGGCAATTAATCAGCTATCATCTTTTTCCTGCCCCAAACTATGGTTATTATATCAGCCTTTAAAGATCCACTATCGGTGGATTTTTAAAGGCACCATCTTTATACTAGAGCTGCAGGCTGGTTTCTGGTCTCATTGTCCACCACCTACTTTATACAAATGTAAGCAACAGGACAGTGTATTTGTATCTGATTTTAAAATAATCATATTTATATTAGTTTGATTTTATTGCACATTTTGTTTATTGGTTGTATTTTAAGTACAGTTGTGTATACAGTGATGCACCTCGCTATTGAATAACCTGCTAAACCAGTCTACTATCAGTCTGAATGTTGTAATAAATATGGTCTAAATTCTCTTCGTTCATGAGTGACCGCCACAGATGACTTGTGTGTTGAAGACATTTTCAGTGATGGTGTTGTGCCGCTGACGTTCTGGTTCACCTGTAGGAAAGGTCAGGGCCGACCTGACTGGGCAGTGTTCGGCAGACTGACTCAGCACAATGAAACCACCCTGTTCAAAGAGAAGTTCTTGGACTGGAGCGACTCCAGGAAAACACCTAGTCCCGTGAAAAACAGCAACGAGCACATCACTGATCAGAAGGTATCAACAGTACTTCAGTATCATAAAAGTCTGATTCTGCCCCTGTCGGCCATTACCCTTATTTCTTTTATCTTAATCTTCACCCCAGGAGCAGCCCACCTCTGATCAGCCCCACGCCTATGACGCCTCCCTGATGCTGCGCTTCCATCAAGGGCCCGTCAGCACCCGACTGGACGGCTTCAATGTGGGTCGGGGCTATGGCCTGGTGGAGGCAGAGGAGTGGCGGAGCTGCGAGATCAGCACACTGGCGGTGGAGGTGTGGCACATCCTGGAGTTCGACTACAGCCGCCTGCCGCACCAGAGCATCGGGCAGTTTCATGAGGGCGACACGTACGTGATGAAGTGGAAGTACATGGTCAGCACTGCAGGTTGGTGTGGTCTGTTTTCACACACACACCGTCACTTACACACACTCCTGTCAGCACACAGACCTCAGGCTCTCGAGTTAATTTGTCTTTCCTTTTATTAGTAGTTTGATTTTTTGTGTCAACTTGTTAAACTGTGCCGTCCCACCGGTAGCTGCACTCATGTTGTGCCACAGTTTGTATTTTGCATACAGTACATACAGAGTATAATTTGTAGAGCTGAAAATTTAATCAATGAAATGTTAATTAAGTCATTTTCCACAACACAACATTCCTGCTTTGTTCCTTTTGTACAGTTAAGGTTGTAGACTATCTCTGGAGGTGGTAATTTATTTGCCAAAAAAGAGACAAAACACACGATAAACAAAGTTAAAGATGGATTTGACTGAAAGCATCAGTAATTTTTTTTTTTCAAATGTCTTATAGATATTGTGATAATATTGTTATGGTTAATTCTGTTGGCCACAATAATCATGAAAATCAGATGCCATAAATGTTCTATGTCAGTGTGTCATCCATCTGAATATGTCACCACCTGCACCAGCATGTTGCGATGAGCATTTCCACTTTCTTTATATTTTATTTCCAGATTGATTTATCAATTATTTTTGATACTGGTGTCTTGTTTCAGGATAGTTTCAGGACAGTTTCATCCTATCTGTGACTGCTGAGAACATATTTAGATCATCAGTCTGAACTTCAGAGAGAATTTGCTGCTGATGAGATCGTTTGCAGTTTGTCTCCTCTGAAGCCACAACACTTGCCAATCCTCGTTTTAATGTGGGTCAGGTGTAGATCTAGGCCACACCAACACATCCTTCTCAGAAATACCTCTGACTGACTGAATAGACACCACTCTTCTCTATTTGCAGACATTTTAAGATGTGGTTCCTTTGCCTCTGCTATTGCGTGCTCTGCTATACTGTAGATCAGAGTAGTTAACCGCAAGAGAAGCTCCTGAGAGGAGATGTTTAGTCAGGAATACAGCTGGTTAACATGTCCATTTTAAATGTGGGTAAACTGATTCCAGTGGGCCAAAAGCAAAACAAGAGTTTCTTTAAATACATTATGCAGCAGGGCTGTAGTCACACATTGGATAAACACATCACTTTCCATCAGTTGGGAGGAGACAGAACCCGGAGCAGGTGAAGACGGCAGGGGCCGGGAAGGAGAAGTGCTGCTACTTCTTCTGGCAGGGCCGCAACGCCACCGTCAGCGAGAAGGGAACATCGGCGCTGATGACGGTGGAGCTGGACGAGGAGCGCGGAGCACAGGTACATCAAACAGTGTGTGTGTGTGTGTATGAAGAAAGGTGAAGCACCTGTTTTCTGTTCGCCCATTTTTTGTACAGAGCTGTGGTGGGCTTCACTCCTGTCCTGTTTCATCTCCCTCCAGGTTCAGGTCCAGCAGGGGAAAGAGCCTCCGTGCTTCCTGCAGTGCTTCAAAGGAGGGATGGTCGTCCACTCAGGGAAGAGAGAAGAGGAGGAGGAAAACTCACACAGTACGTCCACATCGCTGCTTTAAGATATCATCAGTCAGCACTAACACACAGTTTGCTGCCATTCCTTCATTTCCTGTACAGGCTTGATTAGCAAATGGATGTTTTCTGTATTATACTTCATCTCTGACAATTCTGAATGAATGAGACTCTTTTTTTACAGCTTCTATAGTAGTTATGTAAATTATCTCATAATGAGTCTCATACATGAGATGTGTGTTGAAGAATTTGATTTTAAGAATAGAAGCCATCCTGTGGGAACTGTCAGGAGCTCAAATAACTGAGCTCTTCTTCTTCAGGATACATTTTACACTGCAGTTAAGACGTTTTCTTCTTCTACAGTTAATGTGAACACAACTCTCTGGATATGAGCATCAGCTAAATTACTTTTTTGCTGGTGTGTCCGTCTCCCTGACCTCTCTCTCGCTCTCTCTCTCCCAGATGACTGGCGTCTGTACTGTGTGCGGGGGGAGGTAGAGGTGGAGGGCCACCTGCTGGAGGTGGCCTGCCACTGCAGCAGCCTGCGCTCCAGGGTCTCCATGGTGCTGCTGAGCGTTAGCCAGGCGCTCATCTACCTGTGGCATGGCTGCAAGTCTCAGGTGCGCACACGGGAGGTGGCGCGCACCGCCGCCAACAAAATCAAAGAGCAGTGAGTGGAAACCTGATTTTTCTCCCCTAAAAGTTAAAGTGAGACAAGAGGTGGAATTCAAACTGGTGGGAGTGCTGTGCTGTCATCATCAGTCACCTTTGTCTTTGTGCAGTTGTCCTCTGGAAACAGGCCTCCACAGCAGCAGCAAAGTCACCATCCGGGAATGTGATGAGGGGGCAGAGCCCACAGGATTCTGGGAGCCCCTTGGGAGGAGGGACAGGAAAGCATACGACTGCATGCTGCAAGGTGGGGGAACCAAAGAGCAGGAAACCAAGTTTGTGGTTACAGTAGTCAGAGCTGTGGATGGTGTCATTAACTAGCGTCCTTGGTGTGTGGTTGACCTTTGACCCTCAGACCCAGGGAGGTTTAACTTCACACCACGTCTGTACCAGCTGAGCAGCAGCTCAGGGGAGTTTGCAGCCGTGGAGTTTCTCTACCCTGCCAGAGACCCCACAAAGGTCAACTCGATGCCTTTCCTGCAGGAGGACCTCTACGCAGCTTCCCAGCCAGGTACACATGTTTATCTACACCCATGTCTTCACTCATGTAACCTACACAAACATTTTGATTAAAATATTCACAAAGAGGGACTTTCCACAGTTGAAAACTAAACTTGTCAGTGCAACCTTTTCGAAATGACCTCAGACATTTCCTTGGCATTTCTGGCGGGATGAATATATATAAAATAATGTAATATGGGCTTATGTATCATTTTCTCAGCAGTTCTAAAGCTGCATTTTCTTGTTACTATTTTAAACTGTATTTGCTGTAGCTAGGTTTGGAAGGTGGGGGTTTAAAGAACCTATTTTGAAAATCAAAAATTTTTGGAAATAGTAGCGTGTGACTAGTATCAATCCATGATCACTGCACTGTGTGTTTTTCATCAACCCTCCTGCGAGCGGCGACCAATAAATTGCATTTTCATTGTACACGCTCCATGCATTGTAACTCGGCATGCAAACATTTGCCATATCAGATGGCGCGCCAGCTAGCCGTCAGCTACCATCAGAATAATCTGTGTCCGCATGGTTAGCTAGCACGATGGCTGAGGAAGAAAAGATGAGCTAATGGGGGCACGTTATTATTTGTTTATTCACAGATTTTCCTCATATCTCCTACTCATAAACCAGCTGCCTGAAGAAACCGATGAGTAACCACGTAACAATATTATTCTCACTCTGAAAGTCTAAAAGTGGTTTCCTCGTCTTGTTTTTTTCTCTCTGATGTTCAGTCCTGTTCCTGGTGGACAACCACCATGAGGTGTATCTGTGGCAGGGCTGGTGGCCTCAGGACAGCGAAAGCACCGGCTCAGCCCGAATCCGCTGGGACTCGGACAGGAAGTGTGCCATGGAGACGGTCCTGCAGTACTGTAGAGGTATTCCACTCCATTCACTTTCTTACTAAACAAATACAACACTTTAACCTGACCACACACACAATGTTGAGTGTAAATTGAAATCGATGGATGTGAAATGCAATGCAAAAAAAACTACAGCAATGACTGATGAGAAATCACTCTGGTGCTTCCTTAAAACTGATGATGTGTCCCTGTTTTGTTTCCACAGAAAAGAATGAGAAGAAGCCCCCCAAAGCGTACCTGATCCACGCTGGTCTGGAGCCCCTCACCTTCACCAACATGTTCCCCAGCTGGGAGCACAGAGAGGACATCGCTGAGATCACTGAGAGGGTGTGTGGATGTGACTACTTCCTGACTGTAAACTGTACTGAAACAAATGTACTTATTGTAAAAAAAAATTGAGGCTTCAGGTCAGTCCAGGTGTAGGCGTTTATCCCTCACTGATTTTCCCAATTCAATTTGTTATCTACTGTCCAACTCTCTGGAGGCTTTTTGCACTGAAAAATGATATACATTTTGTGTGTGTGTGTGTTCTCAGGAGGCAGAAGTGTGTAACCAGATTATCCTAGTGGAGGACGTGTTGGCCAGGCTGTGTAAGACCACATACCCCCTGGCAGATCTTCTGTCCCGGCCGCTGCCTGAGGGCGTTGACCCTCTTCGCCTGGAGGTCTACCTGTCTGATGAGGACTTCGAGGTGAGAACACAACATCTCCGATGGTGCAACATGTTTCTTTTAAACACTGACAAAGCACAACCACATATATATATATATACAGGATGCGAATTGTCGGGGGAATGCGTGGGATTTCCCCCTTTCGGGTCTATATATCCCTGCCTCTGCTGAATTATTTTTATCCCAGGTGGGGACAAAATTTATCCCCCCCTTCAAAGTGATCAATGCTACTTCACCAATAGACCATATAAAATACCTAAAATAGAAGTATTTTAAACTAAGTAAAGCG